>JAPDSC010039546.1:297888-348383 GCA_026290005.1 Latrodectus geometricus
ATATATATATATATATATATATATATATATATATATATATATATATGCAAAACAATGTAATTAAAAATCTTGGATAAATACATAACGGTATATAAGAAATGGTATCAAATTATTAAATTGAACTGACCTTTACCTTACATTTCTGACAAAAATGATTGAAAATAAATTTGATATTTATTTAATCAATTAAATTTTCGTTTCGTATTAGTTAAAATCTATCAACTTACATACAGTTAAACTATCTCCAATATTTAGATAAGCATTATAAAAAAAAATTATTACGGAAAAGATTTTAAGTGCCTTTTCATGATAACCAATGCATCCCTAAATTATTTTTATTACACAATAAGCTAATTTTGGTTGTATTTATTAATAAAATGATTTTAGTAATATATTTTACATTTTTAATTTAAGGGATTTATTAAGTACATATGTGAACAAAAAAAAATTCCTGTTTACATAAAACCTTTTTTTTGCATTGGTTTTAAATTCTTAAGCCTCTTTTAAGGTTATCTTCGTCTCTAAAGTAAGTAATGACATTTAAAATCTAATAAAATGTCTTTAAATATCATTATCTTCAAGCTTTTAAATTCGAACCTTTATCAATATCATTTTTTCAAACTTTAAATTAATAGATTTTTAAGAAAATAAATGAATCCTTCATGGTCAACTTTATTCAAAGAAATTAACCTATGCAATCTTGCATTCAATTTCATCACTAGAACTTGACGGCTCTATCCCAGTGTACGGTACGCTATTAAAACAAGATGGCGGACACGGAGCGTACCGTTCACTGAGAATTAAGAAAATTTGAATGGAAAAATACTTGGATAACCTATATTTCAAGATGCCCCTCGATTTTTCACTAATTTAGCACAAGCTTGGGTAATGTTGAATATGATTGTAAAACATTTGTTTTTAAATTTCAGCTGTATCCCAGTGTACGGTACGCTATTAAAACAAGATGGCGGACAAGGAGCGTACCGTTCATTGGGAATTAACCGAACTTGACATTGTTCCTTAGTTGTTCAACTCCTGTTCCTATTAATTATATATAACTCGGATTTTTCACTACACATGTCATGGACATAAAAATTTAAACATTATCCCTTCTAAGAATAGTAATAATAACCCACTCGCTTGCAATAACTTTATTTCGATTTATAACATTGGAAATTTATATCTTTCAAGCCATTTGAAACTTTAGATATTACACAAATTTATCGTTTCTGTGCTTCTTGCTATAAGGTTTCGTTGAATTGATAACCTAAAAAAGATTTACTAACACCAATAGTTCATATTGATATTTGTTTTTAGTTTAAGTTACAACCATTAACGGTTTACTTTTATTTATCAGATATAAGATCCTTGCTGTTTAAAATATTTATTCTGTCTAAAAACCATTAGTTAGAATTGAAGCAATATTTTTGATCGTATAAGGAAATATTAAACACTAACTGAATGTAATCATTTCTCTGCATTCTGCGCTAATAACTTTATATTTAATTTAATGAATTTAAATAATAGTTTAAAGTGATCTGAAGTAAAGCAAATATTTTTCAAGTAAACTTAATATTAACTACTTGATTAATTTTTTTAGATTACTTTGTTTAGGTTTTAATAGGAAAAACGTCTAATTAAAGATTTCGTGGATCCTTCTAATTATGAACTGAAACAAGGGTAAAATAATTATGCAATGAATACAGAAGCTGAAATTACATTAGATATTTTTCGTATATGGCATACTGAAATGAACAGAAATCTAAAGATTTTAAAATATCACTGCTGATTAAAGTTTGAATTTAAACTGTAAACATAAGGTTCTACTGTGTAGAATACAAAAGTGTACACATGGCAATGTAAATTAATTAACAGCATTTATAATTTATGCTTTGAACTGCGAAAGGCAATCTCATGTATAGATTAGTTACGTGAATTATAATATAGCTGTGACGTTGTTATCAATGTATTAAATATTGTTGTCACGCCTCCCTCCACACAACCACATTCCAAAGCATCTTCAAGCAAAAGGCGTATTAGAAAAGATAAAAACGCGTACGATGAAAAAGGTAAATAAAAAATACTTTTTCCAAAAATGGAGAGAAATAGTAAATATATTTATTTTTTAAGTTGCGCGGAAATGTTACGAGAAGAGTTATCCATTGACGTAAATATACTTTCTCTTTTCCCCTACATCACATAATAAGATATTTCTATGACACCTAAATATTAAGCATAAATGATAATTTGAAAACGAGAAAAATATACAGATACTTCTTCCTTGAAGCGAAAAGAATTCCGGAGGGTAATGTTACATCTCTTAAATTAATTACATGGCTGGATAAGTAGCTTTACAGTGAGTTAGAATTAATGTTAATTATGTTTTAAATTATTAACAAATTATATATTGTTTCGAAAGAAAATTTAAATTTTATTTTAAGCTATTTAGTGTACGGAATCCTGGTATGAGTTTTATTTCCTTCCGTGAAACAATGTTCTCAATTTAGTAACTGACAGAATTTCGGTGGGTAACTAAAATATGTATTTTATTTGAGTAGTTGCTCTCATTCCATTTTATACATACGTAATAGATAATAAAAATACATAATTGTTTAATTAGCTAAACAACTTTTACAATATATGACCAAACTATTTTTCAATATAAAATCATAATAAATATTCGCTTAAAAATTAAAAAAACATTTCTGTGAAGAAACATTTGAAACAGTTCGACATAATTCATTTCTTGGACTATAAGAAATGGTTGGGACATGCTCAATTTATTAAAATTTAGTAAGAGAGAGTGGAATATATTATATTCTTGAATATAATATATTAAAATTATTCTTCATATAAGCTGATCTCTGTCTTTTTTAACATCAGAACAACTTGAAACTTTCACCTTAGCTCAATAAAAATAAAAAACAATATCGATTATAACTCATCTATTTTTTTTTTGTCGAGTGCTAACCAGGTTGGCAATATGAGGTACGCTGGTCCACTTTTCCAACTGAACCATTATACCTGTTTATAGGGTAGGCAACCATTCATATTTCATTCATACTAGGAAAAGACAAAGAAGAAAGTATATCCTTGCCCAAAGCGGGATTCAAACCCAGGACCTCCCCATCCGCAGTCAGGCACGCTGACCGCTAGTCAGGGAGGGTGGCATTCTAATATTGTTACATTTGATGTGAATAGATGATATCATATTTATAAAATTTTGATATCGAATATCACAGATAGCTTAGCAGATGAAAGCTGTTTTAAGGCTCTTGAACCTCTTACCATTGCACATTACCTTTCTGGAGTTCTGATATTAGATGAAGTGACTTACCATGAGGAAAAAACCCCGAAAAACGTTAAATATTTCACCCCAACAGACTTGCATTCTAAAATAAATGCTCTTTAACAGTGCTAGAATAGAATGCAGGATATTCTGCTCTAAACAACATAATCTTAAGTCATACTATGGTCCTTATAAATTTATTTTCAAATTAATTAAATGATTCTTCCTTTCATTTCCTGAAATTGATTTATTGAATAAAAATTGCAGGATTTTGATACATATTCTTTTTGATTGATTGATTGATTATTGACATGATAAATTAACTTTTTGTATCAAACACGACATTTGTTATCTTATTATATTTTGCATAATTAAAACTTAATTTTTCACAAAGAAAGATAGAAAAATCACAAGTTCATGTGAAACATGAACTTGTGATTTTTTTTCATGTGCCAAATTTCATATTTATTTCTTTTATATAAATGCGAATGAAAAGCTGATTTTTTTCGTTTGAACAAGACTTACATTTTCTTCCAAAGAGACATTTTTTAACAACATTTATTTCAGATCTCTAGAAACCATTTTTAGATACAATGTAAATGTAAATTTTTTTTTACATAAAACGGAGTATTTTCTTCAAGAAGCAGTGAGTTTCTTTTATCTCTTTCAAAAACAAATATTTAAAAGCAAGTATTACACAACATAACTTTATGCATACGTAAAATTTTGAAAGGAAATATAAACATAGTATTATTCTAAAATTTAACATATCTGTATGGAAAATATATGTGCATAAATAAAATATGAGAGATCTAAATCCTAAAAATACTGACGTATAGAACATGAAAATAATTTAACATAAGATTACTCATCTAAATGTACATGCACGAGAAAAGATATCTTTCACTTTCCCATATCTGACATTTATTGGTATATCAATCTTCTGAAAATGTGGTGTTTTTATGTACTTTTTATATTTGTTGAAAATTTTTTATTTTTTTTAGAAATTATTAAAGTTTTCAGATCAAATTCAAGTAAATCTTAAAATTTTACATAATTATAGGAATAATTAATTATTTATTATTAACAGGAATTTTAACGATCTAAAATTTTTTTAGAAATTCATAAATCTGTAATTTTTATAAAATTTATAATGGCATTATACTAAAAATTAACTATAATGTTTTGACAATCTGTGTGAAAATTATGTTATGTTAGAAAATTTTTGCATGCCTTATACTAAGATTGGGTAATGCAAGTCCTAACTTTATTAAAAGTATTTTACATTTGGATATATTTTCATTTGTAGCACTTAATAACTCTACTATTATTTACATTATATTTGGGTGAAAGAATACCATCATCAAATTTTGCTTATGTTTACATACATTAAGAAAAGTATGCTTATGTATAGTGAAAAAAATAAATAAATTTTGTATGTGTTGAAATATTTTCAAGTTTCACTGTTGAAATTTATTATATATTTCAATATAAAACTTTTGCAACTCCTATTCAAAACCAAATAGTAATTTATTTTATTTTGTTTGATTTATGTCTGTCTCTTTTTTGCACTCGTAGGCTGATTCGAAGAGAATTTTCAGTTTGAAGTTGATTCGAAACCCTACAAGCACTCATGGTGCATATGGGAATAAAACCCATGAATTATAATCAGAATGTTAATTATACAGTTACGAACTCATTAAACAAAGTTTTGTACATACATTTAAATACAAAAAAAAATATAATTTACTTTAATGAATATAATTGTAATTAGTATTACTATAACTTTATAAATACATGTGCTTTATTATTATATAAGTGATAATTATTATTTGTATTAATGATAATTATATTTATCATATACACATGTCCATAAATTCACCAAAATTTTAAGGTATAGAAACAATGCAAACATAATTGATTCATAAGCCCCATATATAAAACAAATGAGATAGAACAAAAGAGATAGTGTTTGCATATTACCAGATATACAAATAACGATTCTTTCAAGAGCAATTACAGCACATATCACCCATACAACAATTGAAAAATATGTTGTTTGTATGATGATTAATACCTCGTATGCCTTCGATTCATGAAAATAAAATCCGTACAATGTCGAGGTATGCAGATGATCATATAATCGAATGCACTTGGGGCATTGAACTCAGCAATCAATGCTATTCGAAAGTCTGGTATAGATGTATGAATAAGTCTAGTAGAAGAAGAGGTAGTGAGATGTACATATATGAGGCTGTTATTCGTAGGCCAAATATGTCCCACACATGCTCTAAGGTATTCAAGTTCCGGTGAGAATGCTGGCCATTCTATATGGGTGATATCCTCCAACTGATAGCAATAGTCAAACGGTGAGGACGGGCGTTGTCATTAGTGATTAAACAGTCAATACAAATTCAGTGCCCATGACACCTCTAAATAAACAAATATATCATTCCAGAATGGTTTTTGATAAATTTGGCCTGCAATGGTTCCGATTTGAACATGCAGATCTGTTCTGGAGTCCAGTATATAATGCCTCCCCAAACGAACACTCTTGCACCACCGTAGTGTTGCCCTTCAATGAAGATATCTTGATGATACTGGGCACCATATGAATGTCCGACGTGAAACGTCAACAAATTAAATCTCGATTCGTTGAAACACATAAAGCCCTCTGTTACGAGGCCCATATTGCATTTTTTCTACTTCAGGTTAATTGTTGGCAATAGTGAGTCGCCAGTTTGCCTTGAGATGGTCGTCCCGTGGCTAACGACAGCTGACGTGATAGGTACGTTGCTGTGATACGCCTGTTTCTTTTGGAGGTTACTGCCAAATATTGGTCGTCATTCAGTGTTGTCCAGGGCTGAACTGGATATCTAATATATTCCATAATCTTGGAATCATTGCCACAGCTTAAAGATGACACTTTGAATGGTTCCAAAATTCCTTGGCTACAACTATCTGCATACGCTCGCATTCCATTCGGCCGATAATTCTACCACGTAAAACATCATCCACATGCGTCCCCTATGTTATACTTAATGTGGTCGTGGCTCTGAGCGCCTCATGAACCGTTGTGAACACGTTTCCTTCTTAACCATTGGTTCTTATACTCCTCAATTACAATCTCGTCATTGTGGCATACGATAGGTCTCATTAGATGCCTTTCTGTAATTTGTATACAATACTTAACCATGTGCATGATATTTTTACAGGTGTCATTTTTTCCCCTTTGCGTTCAATTTTCCTATTTTATTTTATGTTTATGTTTTTACAATTTTATGTTTTTGGATTATCCTTAATGTATGGACATTTGTGTATTTCTTATCTTTAAAATGAAAAGAGACAGTAAAAAAATTCTATATTTTGATTTCAAAGGTTTTTCTGATAAAAAATATGTAATAAAAATTCAGAAGTTTATAAGCAGTTTTAAATTTTATATTTACAATTATTTATAAATTAAATGATGTTATAGATTTGATTTCTTATTTTATTAGTCTTCTAATAATGTGCTATAAATAATTTCAATACATCCACGTTTATAATAATGTCACACTTTATAAACCAAATTTTAAATCATGATTTTCTATGCATGTTTGGAAAAACCATCAAGATATAATATTAATTTTGGTTAATGAAAAGCAAATAATTTTAGTTAATTTTATGTTTTCATGTGAATATATCTTTTTGAAAATTCCATTGAAATAGTTTCATAGTTACAACATTTTTTTACAAAGGCAACTTGTCCAACATTCTTTGACTTTAGCGATATCTATTCCGAACTCGACAGTTCATAACAAGATTTAATTATCTTTCATCTGCAAGCACAAAAATATTTCTTTTTTGTTTTTATTTAAACAAATTATAATGCAATTATGTCATAGAAATTTAACATTGTGTGGTACATACATACCTATAACATTAGTTTATGTTACATGAATGATTATTTTTGTAGTTTGCTCAACTGTATTATTTATATAAAGAAATATTTTTGGAATATTATAGTTTGAGGGAAATTGATAAGGATTTTTGAAACACTTTATCCAATATTTCTTATATGTATAGTTTATTTCTTGTCGTAACAGGGAACAAAAGCACATACATTAGAATTCAAAATTATATATTTCTCATATGCATATTAGTTATGAATTATATTTTAAATTATTTGAATTAGCAAATGAAAGAATTTGTTACGAAAAATTTTCAAAAATAAATTACGTTTTAACATTATGGTTTTGGGTTTTAACATTATTGTTTTCTCAAACAATTAAGGGCTTTAAAACCCTTAATTGTTTGAGATATAATCTTAAGTAATAGAAATATTCCATTCATTATATTTTGTTAAAAGTTATTAGAATAAAAATAATGATTCAATTTATCATGAATTTATCATTTAATGATCATTTAACTAATTTCTTATAGAAACTAATAAATTCATATTATGCATCTCAATTTATTGGATTGTCCGGAAAGTAATTTCGTTTTTTTCACCTAAATCAGTTTCTCACTAGTAAAAGTTAACCATTTAATTAGTGTAAAATTATACTACTAACAGAAAGATAGTAAAGGATATTGGACTAGAATTGACAATTTATAATTTAGTAAAATATTTATTCACTATACGTTTTTAATTTTCATAAGAAACTAAACTATTTTCTGAACAATCCAATAGTTTTGTAAAAGTAGTTACTTCAAAGAGAAAATTATTTTCTTAGGTCACGGTGATCTGATTGGTAAGGGCTTTCGTTCTAGTTATCAGAAGGTAGAGATTTTGATTCCTGATTCAACCGAAAATATGCCGTGTTTGTTATTGGCGGCTGGGGCACTTTAAATATGTCATGGTCGCAATGTCTTCTATATGAAATGATATCTTTGAGGGCTGCAGGCCAAATCTGGTGGTTTTCTATTTGATCTATGTATAAATTAGGAAAATCCATTCAGTTGATGGATGCATCCTTTCCATGATGGCATACCCCTCCTGTTAGATAATATGTCATTAATTCCAACCTTTGTAGTACTGAAAAGGTGTAAATGAATCCTTTATAGCTGCCAGGCATTATAATATTTTCACAGTAATTTATAAGGTTTGAAGAGCATATTTTATTTTAATTTATTTTTAATTGCGTAATGATTTTAATCTTAGCAGACCTCCTCGTGGTGCACCCTGGATAACGCTAAATCTGCTGCAGCTTTTGCCATGCTCTCCAATTATGGCTAATTTGTGCAATTTACTCTTTTGTACTACACACTCTATTCCTGACTTGCCTCGAGTGACTGCAGTTGCTTCTTTTAGAATGCTGACTGGGCACTATTGTCTTCTTGTCCATCTCTTCCATTTCAACCTTGTGGACTCCCCTACGTGTTCTTTTTGTATGTCTGAACAAGAAAAGACTGCTTCACACTTGGACGAGTGCCTTGCACTGTTCGTTTTTACTTGTCGTGCTGCAAAATATTTCAGAGCCCATTGTCTAATGGCCTAGGGGTCAAATAACAGGCATTTGAAAAAAAAAGAAAAATGATTTTAAAAATCAATATATATGATACACTGAAAACTTAAAAATTCAAAGATTTAGTGTATTAAAACACAAAATATTAAAACATAAAAATGTTCACTATATGAAGTCCAAATAAAAATTATAACACACATTGATTATAAAATTTATTTTTGGATTCCAATATTTAAAGGACCATAAAAATCATTTAAATATCGAAATGCTGAAGTAATTTTAGTAAGACGAACTTAAAATCTTTTAGTCGATATATCTTATATTTTATTCATGTCGATAGTTCTTTTAAAGAAGAGCTGAATTCGAGAACCGGATTTTTAACTGTCTCGTGAGGTGTTTTTCCCCACATTTTTTTTAAAGATTTTTTTTTGGATAAGCTGTGTAGTAATGGTCTTCAAAAGTTTGATAACTTCTTCCGAGTTCCGGAAGGAAATGCAACTTCATCATGGTTTGCATTTGAATTTACTTTATCAGGAAAGTAAGAAAAAAATGTGATAAATATTTTGGCGAGAAAGAAAGTAAAGTAGGAGAGTATTAACTTTTTTGAGTTTTAAACTTTTTTATTTTTCGAAATCTTTTATTACACAATGTTTCGTGTTTCTTACGCATTAGCAAATACAAAGATACATTTTTACTACTAATTATTTTATAGAAATCTTTGACTAAAACATAGTTGAAATTATTTGAATTTCTTCTATTCTTGATAAAAATAAGCTAAAAATAAGGATGGATAATTATAAACATTATATATATTGTGACACCTTTCCAAAAGCTATTCTTTTAAATAAGAAAAATTTTAACATTATCTTAATGAACAATAAAAAGTATTTATTAAAAATATAGTTACAAATTTTATTAATGTGTGTTAGTTCTCAATTACAAAATATTGCAATGCACAAATCTTATTACAAAATATTGTACAAATGCAAATGTTATTACAAACGTGTTATAACAAATAAAAATACAAATGTTATTACAAATTGTTATAAATTCATGCGGAAATATGTTCTCCTGATCTAATCGCTTTTCAAAACAAAGTTCCATTGAATTGTATTTAAAATTCAAAAACTAAAGTTAAATTTAAAGGACTACATTTTTATTACTTAAACTATTTTACACAAAAAGAATTGAACCAAATATTTTGAAAACATTTAGTGCTCTAAAAATATTTGTGAATATACGAAAATATTCAAAATTTTATAAAAGAATTGAAAGAAATACTTTTTTGCAGCGTGAAACCCTACAGAATTCAATATTTTATCATAATATGCATGAGTGAATAAATATCAGCAAAACTGACAAAAAAGTGAAATGTAAAAAGTCTGGTCTATATTACAGGCATACAAAATTTAGTATCATATATAGACTGACAGTGGCGAAAAAAAAATTGTTAAAAACTTTACCTTTATTCATATTTTTTTAAACTTCTATAGCTGTTATTATATAATTTGTTTTATATAAAAATTACCATTTCATAATTTTATAGAAAATTAATCTTCAAAATTAATTTTATACAGAATTAATTTTATACGAAATTAATCTTTTAAAAATTAATTTACACAAAATTAATCTTAATTTTTATACAAAATTAATCTAATTAATCGTCTAATAATAATTTTAAAATTATTATTAAACGTTCAAATTGCTAACGTAATGTTACATTTTACGCGGATTGATAAATTTCACCATTATGTGTAACACCCACTACACTAATGTGGTAAAAAAATTACCATTTAGTTTAAAACGTCTTTAGAATTCTTAATATTAAGAGTTTATTCGTGTTTCACATCATTATTTTTCATAGAACAAAATTTTTTGAATACTGTCCAATCTCTTGGTTTTGTAGTTAAATGTTCTCATTAGCTTAATAACATATATTATTCAAGTACTATATCATTTATCATTGTTGACAGATTTCCAACTCTGATCACTGACGAATTCCAATTCCACCCTCTTACAACATAATTGAGACGTAATAACATTTTTCAGACAGGTTAATGTTATTTCACATATAATACCATATCCACCAAGTTAATATTTCTACATTCTTTGTCATTTCGCTGGTAGTAATTTCCAAATTTTTGTCAAATATGTGTCTCAGGAGTACTAATTTTACATTTTAGGTATTTGACATTTTAGACACTAATTTGACATTTGATATTTTAAGAGCACTAATTGAAATTATTAGGTATTTGGTTTATCAAAGTAAAGTAATAAGTTTACTAAATTTTAAAGATAAAATACTGTGGCACATGTCGAATATTTCTCTCGAATATTACCGTTGAGAGTTAAAAATGCTAATTTAAGTTTAAACAATTGAAAAATAATAACATAAGCAATTTGAACACTAGTTGACATAATCTCTCATTAATTTATTAAATATTTAAATTGTTTGATAACTCAAAGATTTTTTTATTTTGGAATATCAAAACGATTTTACTATATAATTCTCTAATCTACAATATATCAAATATAGTAACTGATGTATAAATATAATTCATATAGTTAATTTTTGATAAGTTTTTATAAAAGTAAAGGTAATTTAAATTGTGTATATTCTATACTTTAAAGTTGATATTTAATGAAATTTGGTCACTATAATAATATAGAAAATCTTTTCATGATTGATTAAAGACACTAAGATTTGGTATACTTTAAATTAAAACAATCTATAAATTTATCTAAAAAATTTTAACATTACAATATTTAACATTTGCTGTAATGTGAAGATGTGTTTGGAAAGTTCAAGAACAAGCTGTATCTATTGTAACCTAAGTTTTTAGAAATGTAGAAAGATGACAACAATTACAATATATTTGTTTTAAGTAATATAATTATTAAACTAATAAGTATAGTTAGTTAGTAATTAATTGAGTAGTAAGAGTTGAAGTATATTAAAAATCTATATAATTCAGTTTTATTGTTATTGATTTCATCAGTCTTTGAGAAAAATGGTAAGTTGAATCTTTTTAGAATTTTAGCAGAAATTTAACTTAATCACGAATATATTCATAGGAAACCAAAATATACTTAAAGGATAACAGATATTGTTTCCAGTAAGAAGAGAATATACTCATAGGGTAACTGGTTTTGTTCCGAGTGAGAAGAGGAAATGCTCTTGTTGGTCGAGAAGATCATATATATAGCAATTCGTATGGACCCACGAAGAAGTATTTTGTACTTGCTAAGAGAATCGCTAATTTTTCTGCTGCGTTTAATTCAAGCTTATGAGATGACTAGTCTCATTTTGTGAAATATCCTGATTAGAAATTGATCTGCTTTCAAATATATAATTGAGGGTTGCCATCTTATCCGAATAGAATTTCATATAATAAAAAATTATTGCCAGACAAAAATCAGGTATTTCTTCTCGATTCTTTTGTTCTGTTTCAACATCTTGAAAGCATTCAAATGTTTTCTCAAATAGGTTCTCAAAAATACGATAATTACTAATGCAATATAAATTTATCTCTTATGTTGATTCCAAAAGAGGATTTGTTCCATACTCTTTTCCTATTAAAAAGTGATTAGGATTCCTGTCTAAAGTAGACCCATTTGTAAAACGAATGTTTTACGTGTATTTCTAAACAAGATGCTCTATTTCCAATTTAGTTGGAGATATTGTTTTGTTCTTAGCCACATGGAATAGACAGAATATCTTAATTGCTTACAGAATTTGTTTATTAAAGTACTCTCTGTATGTTGTATCTAAAATTGTTCTTCTATTTAACACAAAATAAATGATAATAAATTACGGTGCAGCAATGTTTCTATTTCTTATCATAGGCGAAAATAAATAATTCTCGAAAATTATTTTAACAAACCAATATATTTTCTTACAGCTTTGTCATTTTGAATAGCCTTTTAAGTTCTAGAACTTTATGGTCAGAAATATTAAGCAATTAAATGCATTTCTACTTCAGATATAATTATTTTAAGCTAACCAATTTTCATAACCTTAATGAGTGAATAAAAAATATTCTATTTGACATTGTAACATACATGAAATAAAAAGGTTTAAATTCAAAAAGATATTAAAATTTTTTTACAAAATATTATGAAAAATAAAATACTTTTTTTAAGTAAAAGAAATTTTTTTAGTTGCTAATATGGTATATTACCCTTAATTTTTCTTTCGAAGTTTATTAAAGAATTTATAAAAAAAATGGCTTGAAATGCTTCCTCCATCTCATTTATTGACAACTTCCAGTAAGTTCAGACTTGATATAAATATAATTTAAATCAAACCTGTATTTAGACATTCCAGAAAAACATTTTTAAGAAGCTGGAAAAATACAACGTAAGATACTAAATTATGAAAATGAAAAAAGAAGGATTGCTGAATAAGAATTAAACTGTGTTCGTGAAAAAAATCAATGTTTTTATTTTTTAAAAAACTCAAGTGAAATTTTAAAAATTTTTTATTATGATATTTTATACTTTCCTGTTTATGGAATTTTTTTTCTTTATTTAACAAAGTTTAGGAATATTTTATTTTTTCTGGGAAAAATATATCTTTCAGAGGAATTTCATTAATATTCAGTAAATTATGTTTAATACAATTTGATTAAAACGACTTACTCATATTTTATATAAAAAAAGTATCTTAATATTATAACATTTATTAAGAATGGTTCAAAATATAAAAAGGCAAATATCTTTGATAGAGAATTTTAAATTTTGGCTTAATATTTGTAAAAAAAAAAAATGATTTATTTCTTTTGGCTTGTTAAAATGGTTTGTTGTTAATTATGTAAGGATTTTTTTTGAAATTTAAATAATAAAGCAATGAAATTATATTCAGAAAAATTTATAACTTTTTTAAATCCTATGGAAAAAATATCCATTTACTTAAAGCGAGTTAAGAGGAAATTTTTAATTAAAAAGTACTACAAAAAATCTACCACTATTTCATTTCAAAAGATTAATATATTACTTTGCAACTGTTGAAAGGATAAAAGAAAATAAATATTACATTTTAAGTCTTGGTAGTTCTTTTCTAATAAAGTTATCCAATCATAAAAATAAAATTTTCTTCTTGTTACAACTGTTTTGATGTAAAAGTAATTATATTTGATAATGTATACATAATCAAGGGAGACTTTTTATTTTATTTTCTAAGAGAAATGATTGATTGCAAAAAACCTCTTGCACCTACTTAATCACTCAGTTGTTTACATTAATATAAGACCTTAAGAAAAAATAATATGTTTTGTGTTCAAGAGAGTAAACTTTCATGGTAAAACTAATTACTAAAAGTTCAATGCTTGCATTATTTTTAACAAAAAATATTTAAAGTAATTGAATAAAAAATATAAATATCGATTAAATTTTGGAAAAAATTGATGCATAAAAACAAAATAATTTTAATAATTTTATTCAGTATAAGTTTTTATTTTCAGAATTAAAAATTGTTAAGTTTTAAATTATATCTACATAATTATAAAAAACCAAACTTATATTATTGATAATTTCCTATCCTATTACAACACTTTTCGCATATATTTATAGTAAGTAGAAGTTCTTAATCATTTTAAATTTCTTTTTGAGGAATATGATATTATTTTTTTCTTTTTAAAATAACTTTAGATACCCATTTATTTATAGTATTAAATGTATTGCTACCACTGTAGTTGAATTAGAAAAATAACTAATTACAGATAAAAAATACTGCATAATATAATAAAAATAAATATTTTCAACAATATTTTAATGAAAAAATGTGATACTTTATAGAAAAGGGAAGATTGAACAACACAAACTGTACTAATGTAGAAAGCTTTTGTATTAAAGAATTGAATTTAATTGCATGATTAATTGATTTCTGAGGAGTGTTTTTGAGATCAACTTGTATTTGATTTATTTTTAAATACTCTCAAGAAGAAATTTATTCTAATTATGAAAGGATATGCGACAAAAATTTCTAATTTTTCTGCTTTAGAAGAAATATACTAATAATATTATCATTTATAAATTATTATACCTCATTAAAATTAGATATTTTATAAATATTTGTTTTATTTTCAAAATCTTTTGAAGCATACGGTTAAAGTGATTAGAATATGTAAGAGTAAATGATTAGCAATGTAAAGGGGTAAATGCTTAGCAATGTAATTAGCTTATCATTTTACATTGCTTAAATAAACAATCTTTATCCAAAGAATGTTAAATTGATAAGCTAATATAAAATCAGCATTAATAAATTAGAATCGATAGCTAGCTTTTAAAAAGTATTTAATATTTCAGAAGTAAAATGGTATTGTTCCTCATTCATTTTGATATCTCATCAGTTAACGCTTTATATAACTGAGTTTTACCATCACTTCAGTCGCTTTATGATGTTTATGATACAAAACCAATGACACTATATGTTAGTGAAGGACGAATAGTTTTTTCAGTGAATACAGATTTTACATTCTAATAGTTTCGATAATGAATAAGATTTTCTAGTTATGTAGTAATTATTTTGGGAATAAAATATATTTACAAGCTCTTATATTTGTAGTACTGAACAGTCAATTTTTAATAGTTAAAATTTCAAGAATATGTGATGACTTAGAACAAATATTTTCAGTATTTTTGGAGGAATACGATCTTCCATTATTAAATAATTGGTTACCGAGTGAAATATAAGCTGCTTTATTAATGCTCACACAACATCAAACTTTACTGAATCTATTTTTATTTCTTTAAGTAGTATTTGCAGTTATTAGTATTTGTTAGTTTTACAATTAAATTTCAGTATAACTGAAAACACATTTCCTGACAGGAAAAATTGTTTCTTTATAGCATCATAAAAAAGTTGTTTAAAAAACAAAATTTTGCTTTATTTAAAGTATTGCTTTGCATACACATTTCTGAACAGTGCACGTTAATACTACCATGATATCTGAGATGGCAGCTAAATGGTTAGCTTTCTGCCCTTCGGTTTAACAGTGTATGGGTTTGCATCTCACTTCACACATGGAGGTCCATGCGTTCACCCAAAAAGATACCACCCAAAATACAGTCACTGCCTGATCCGTATTCATCTCTTTCATGGATGTTTGATGGATGAAAACGAGTTCCACCTTCTCTCCAAATGGTAATGCTTCTACTATCACTTTCGAGTCTAAAACTGGACTTATCCGTATAGGGGACTGCCCTCCATTGATCACGCATCTAGTGGACATGTTGATGTATTCATTGCAACGTTTCCACCTATGGCGTGACACAAATGAGTGGTCATTTCTCGTAAAGATCGCGTAAAGAAATCCTTCGTCGCATGATTCATCTGGATACCAACCTTCCTATGCTTGCAGCGAAGAAGTAACAAATTTCAACAAGAGTTACGGTTATATTCCTTCGTGCGCATAATGACAAATATCGGTAGTCGTAGTAGTGCATGGTCGTCCTTGACTGAACTTCTAGTCTCCCAATAGCTTATTATTGGTATTATTCGGTCGAATGATGCTTGGAGCCAGTGTTATAATTTTTCTATACCAGATTTCTAATCTCAGACATGCCGTGACGATTACCGCCTTACATCCATTTTTATGTTTCTCTTAAATGATGTATTCCGACAGCAGAGCCACTATTTTGCATCTTACCATATTTTTCTCATCTTTTTTTACTTCTCAACGTATTCAAATTTCTTTAAAATTGGCTTATTTTCGGAGAGTTATAGTTATTTTGTGATTTTTTATTAACTTTTGGTAGCCAATGTTATATATACAAAATGACCAGCAAAGTCCCTTATCACCCTCTTAATTTATGAAAGGCCGCTGCTATTTTTATAAACCTGGTATCTTGGTATAGTAAATCAGATATACACAACTGAATGAGACAACCATCATCGCTATTTGATGGAAAACTGCAGAGTTAGCTTTCGTATCTCGAAAAGGGTATGGGTTAAGAGAAAAAGTGAGTCACAAAGCTGTAGATCGTTATCCATTTATAAAGGACAGACATCTTATTGACACAGATGTGAAGAATAGATAGATTAAAACGTACATTTCTGCTTTTGTGAGTTCTTACTCTACGAAAATGACAAACGATCAAAGAAAGAAAACAATTATTTATAACAAAACACCTTCGTTTAGAATATTTAAAATTTGCAACTTACTTGCAATATATATTTGAATCCTCTTTTGAATTTCACATTGTACGTGTTAAAGTATTGAGGGAAGGGAATTTTGGAACAAGCGTCCTTACGCTTTAGGTCCTGCATTGTTTGTTAAGAGGTCACATATACCTACTTTTTAAGTATCCTCACAAAAAGAGTTCAGTGGAATCAGATGAGGTAAAAGTGGTGGCTATTTTTAGAAACTACCATACCCAATTATTTGATTTCCAATTCCGTAATCAGGTACTGCTTCGCTGGTGAAGTCTTATGAGCAGGTGCTCTGTCATGCTGAAATCATACATTCCTGAGATTAAACACCGGCACGTTCTCCCCAAAATCATGCATAATATTTTGCAGCAGGTGTAAATACCGTACTCCTATTAAGATACCATCGTAAAATATTGGACCGATCAACTTGTTACTGTAAATTTCCAGCCAAACATTAATACCAAACTGCAGTTGACTTCGAACATGGTAAAACATCTAGGATTTTCAAGTGCCCACTAAGGGCTGTGTTGCCTATTGTATATTCCATCCCTTGAAATGAATGCCTTATACGTCCACGCTACATCAACCTAGAATGTTGGCTGTATCTGTATCTGATTCATAACAAAATGGTACCATGCATAACGCCGACAACCCAGTCCTGTAAAACATGCTGAGGCTTTGGTCAGTAAAGATAAGGGCCTGATTCTGGTAGGAGTTTCCAAACACGACTTTTTGAGAGGCCACATGTTCACTGATCTGTCATGTACTGCATTTTAAATATGCTCGAGGGCGTATGCTTGTACTTCATCTGGTTGAATTTGTCATCCTACCTTTGCTGATCTGCTAGATCATGCTCAATTAGTCACGCAGCCTGTCTCCCTTGAATGTTCCAAAGCAGATAAAAGTGTTTAATAAAAAGGAGGCGGTCATACAGGGAAACGTTCCCGGTACAATCTTGCTGTTGATCATGCCTTGTATTCATATAATTCGTACAGAAAAAAATTTCTAACAATACTCACCTTAGGAAAATCGATCCATAGCCATAACCTTCAACACAGTAGAAATCCATCCAGATGCCTTTTTTATACAAGTGATCTTAAGTGAACAGGTATATTATTAAGAAATGACATGCCTGTGCGTAATTTACATACTGCAACAATTTCGAACATTAAATAAAAGTTGCGTTGAGTTCATGTTGAGATCAGTATAAGATGCAACTCTTGGGGCTTGAACCAGAATCCTTTGGACTAGGAATTGCAAGCGATACTACTGAGTTACATTGTGGTATCATGCTTACCCCGAAAGATATTATTTTCTCCTTCTGTTCGTATTTCGTGATGTCATAGTGTAATAAATCACGAAAATACAAATGCACATTTCAACCATTCTTTTTTTCACATACATATCAATGAGGTGTGTTTTCATACTATATCAATAACGCTCTACAAATTTGTAGTTCACTTTTTCTTTCTATCTCTTACCATTTTCGAGATATGAAAGCTAACTCCACAGTTTTCTACCAGGTGACACTGTGAGTGGTCTTATTCGTTAGCACATATCTGGTTCACTATATCTAGACATCACGTTTATAAAAATAGCTGCAGTCATTTCGAAATAATTAAAAGTACGACAAGAGACTATATAACACCTCCTGTGTTTATATATATATATATATATATAATATAAAATGCTTGAAGCTGGAATTTATAATGAGAAACAAATAAAGACAGTACAAGAAATATTAATTTTTTTACAGATAAAAATGACAAACAAATTTCAAAATACTACTTCAAAATAATTTACTAACCAACTTAAATAAAAATCATTTTTAGCTGAACTAGTTGCTAGGATAAGTTATAGAGCTCATTAGCAATTATATAATAAAATAATTGTAATTTTTAATTAGCAAGCTTTTGCTTTAATTTAATTAAAAATCAGCATACTCTAACAAATGAGATTATCAAGAATTCATTATAAAACTTCTCATTAAATATGTAACATCATTAACGGTAAATTTTAAATTAAAGTGTTTATTTATTGTTCAATATAAATAAAAATCCCTTTACAGTCTAGTTAATTCTTTAAACTAAAGAATTATTAATGATGTAAAAGAATTTATTTACTTTAAAATGTTATGAAGAAATTGTGCAAATCAATTAATCTTTTTATTTTCTAACCAATATAAGGAGTTTACGCAATTTCTTTAAAGAGTAATTATATTTTTTTCTTATACTTAAATTGATTAAATGAAGGATAATATTTTTCAATGCAATGAAAGGAGAGTACTTTATAAGATTGAACTGCATAAACTTATTTATATTTTCACCTTTTCTTGCAAAATTTTCCTTAATAAATTAATGGAAATGAAGAATAATATTCATAGCTTAAATTTAATGCTATTGTTTTATAATTAATTACAAGAGAATAAAAATTTCAAAATTAACTGTTAAATTTACATAAATATAAAGCATTCTTTTTCTCACAGATTATCTATTGTTTTTAACTTTTCTGTAAAAGCTGTGAAATTAAAAAGCAATGTAAAATTTATTTACTAATTATATATTCTTGTTTAAATTCATTATACATTTTGTAGGATAATTAATTAGAATATTCTGAAGTATTTTGGTATTTTTTGGTTCTATGTTATTTGCTTAAAAATTTTTGTGTCTAATATTACTGATTTTTTAATATTAATTTCAATTCCTTACTTTTGTTGTTGTTTTTCATCATTGTTGATGAAAATTAACAACAAAAATAATATTTTTATTTCTTTTCATTTTACTATCGAAAAATTATTTCACAATATCGGCAACATGTGATTGTGCATCATCTTGCTGAAAGTAACGTTTTGCAAGGTTCGAATAACGGGTAGAAACTGAGCCCAATAGATATGTAATGGCCATTGTTCATAACATTGTCAATGATAACGAGAAATGAGCCAATTATGTGTATCTAATAACACCTCATACTATAACTCCAGTGGTGGATTATTATGACGATGACGAATATATCATGGCAATATGCATTTTCTCCGATAATGCCAAACTAGAGCGTGACGATTATGATGTAAACAGAGCCGGAAATAATCTAAGAACACATAATGCTTCACCTGCATCCTACTTCATTGTTGATCATACCCTTGGAATTACTTCTCTGTGTTGTAGCTCATCAAGGGTATGTTCGTCAAAGGTATGTTGTAGCTCGTCATGGATAGCCGAAACCATAACAGATAGGATAACAGTCCATGCTGCTGCAAACGTAGTCGAGCTATTCTTGCAGATATGTTGTTATGAAAATAAACCACAATCTTAATTCAAGTCTTGTGTGATGTGACTGTACAATCCATTAAACGAGGCGGGTAACATGTTCTGTCTTATCTACTGTAAGTAATCCTAGTCTTTGAGATGCATTGTGATGTTACCTAAAGTTTCTCAATGGTAAGCTGAGATTATCGATGGACAGGCACAATCTGAAATTACTGTCTGCATATGCTGAAGATAGTCATTTGATCTTGAACGATGAGACAGTTATACTGCAATACGATTAACCGCAATTTTATAGTAAGCTACAATTCACTCTCTATCAAGATTTTTACCTGAGATCTTCCAACTACTTCCAAAGACCATATCTGTATGAAATATTTACTGTACAATTTATTCATTTAGACACATTTTAGGTTTGTTAACACAGTCTGTTTTGCAAATATTATTTGGTTTATTAATCATTTGCATATAAAATTGTCATTCTGGGACATAAATTTCATACTTATTGACTTCTTAATACAAATTTTAATGTGTGGCAGTGTCCATTCAAATGAAGATCTCTCTTTGTGGTTTTATTTACTTTCATTAAAACTTGCGTGTTTATTATACAATGTTTAACATAAATTACAACGAAACATGTTTTTATGCTTAAAAATATATTAAATATTTAAAAAAAATGCTTTTATACTTACAAATTGATTATTTTTATTTAAAATTAAAATATTATTTTATGCATTAAGAAAAATGTTTAAGTATTTTGATATACATCATTAATAAAATAATTTATAATAAAATAGATATTTTATAAGAA
Organism: Latrodectus geometricus; assembly: GCA_026290005.1. NCBI lineage: Eukaryota > Metazoa > Arthropoda > Arachnida > Araneae > Theridiidae > Latrodectus > Latrodectus geometricus. Next base: position 318,851 of record JAPDSC010039546.1, read on the forward strand.
AATTTTTATATTTTAAATAAAATATTTCCTTTTTAAGTTTCTAGAGATCATGGTTTATTTTTTATTTCATCATCAATATATTTGTTTAGGTATGTAATATATTTGAGATTACTTTTAAAAAAAGAATTGAAATCATTGCATACTGTAAAAGCTTTATTTCAAGTAAAACCCAATTGTTTTTTGAAATTCACTGAATTAATTATTTTTTGCTTTGTAAAAGAATTGAAGGAAATAAAAATTCTATATGTCACTTCTCTTAGATTTACTTAATGGAAAGAAAGAATTTATGTAAAAAATGCAAGATAAAAACAGATATGCTATTTTTAAAAGAAAGAAACAAAGAAAAATAAAATCAAAAGTTTTTACTTTTCTCAAGATGCACAAAAATTCTTCTGAGTTGAATTACTATTGTTTACAGTAAGGATTTTTTTTCTGCATTGAGGGACAGAGAAAGCCTATTCATTCAGAAGAAAAAGGGGAAAAAATTCAAGTTAATGTAATTTTTACTTGATGTTAAAAAAGTGCATTGATTTTCTTTCATCTGAAAAAATGAAGAGGCATATAAAAAGGGAAAATCAATAATGCTCACATATTGTAACTGAAATTAATGACAGAGAAATTTTAGAATTTGGATATAATGTGGTTTCAATTCCTCAAAGTCATTAATGAAAAGTGGATTCAAATATTCCCTAAAAAATCCCTTCTTTTGGAAATCATAATATTGTTTTCTCAATGTTAGATAAATGATACATTTACGTGCTTTAGAAATCAGGAAAGTATTTGACATAGATTGATTTATATTGAAATAGGAAATCCTTCCCATTAATGCCTTTATTGAACATATCCATTATTTTAAAAAGAAATAACCCATCAATAATATGTAGATTAGAAAATACTTCAAAATCTTTCAAATATTAGAATATTTTTTCAATACCCATGTGTAGATGTATTTTGATATTTTTATTTCTATTAAGAATGGTTTTGAAACTTTACAACAAATGTAAAGTTTTCTGTTATTTAATAGAAAAATGTTAAAAAATGAAATAAGATTTAATATCTTTAATATGTTCTCAAAGATATTCACATTAATATATTAGTTTGGAGAAAAAGTTATCCATTATTTTTTCGGTAGACGTCTGTAGTGATCGCTATCTCGTGAGGTATTTATCAAACAATTTCAAATTTATGCTCATTGGAAAGGTGACATTTGACTCTAAAATATTCTCTTGCGGTTTATTGTTTGATTAATTCAGTTATGAGTACAAGGTTTTAAAAATAGAAGACAACAAACTGAAAATTCGATACATTTCAGTTTTTCTTTTATAATGGCGAAAATGCTAACCAGGTGGCTAAAATTGTGAAAGGTGTTTATCGTCCTGTATATGACTGTAACAACCAGTTACGCTCAATTTTGGTTTCGTCGATTCCGTTTGAGTATTTGTATGCTAAAGATGCACCTCGCATGGATATAACATCGTCGAGAATATCTATAAAATATCAAAAATTATCAAACTTGACAGCATGTCAGCAGTCGTAGCTTCGCACAAGACCTAAATATCTACATGAAAACTGTTTTAAACCTTTTTACAAAGCGAATCTGAAAGAAGTCACAAAAAGTTCACGTAAAAATAATGGATTTCTTTTTCCTCAACCTGATATGAAATTGAATTTATAATTAGAATAGGGACCTGAATAAAAAAAAAAGAAAATTTTAATATCATTTAAAAAAGAAATTAAATATATGTTTTATTTCCAAGAAACTATTATTTCCACTTTATAAATATAAACATTGAATATAAGATAGGTTTATAAAAGCATTTAATACTTTAATGAATCTAAAACATAGGAAACTTAAATTTCTTGAGGGATGTCAATATATATTGCACGGTGGATAATGCATGATAAAATTTAAATTTGTCCTTCTTCTAGTTTCATATAAAGACTTTGGAATAGTATTTCCGTACTGAACCACAAACTAATATCTGTTCCTTTCCTGACATCCTGCATTAACTTGTGTAATTATAAACAGAGAATACAGGAAATGAAAAATTCCCTCCTATTTTAATGAGACTATTTGAAATGACTTCATCTCTTCAGATTCAAATTATATACTTGCTTTACGAATCTTTTAAAATTTAATAACTGGTATATGAATTTGGAATGCAGAAAGGAAATATATTCTGCTTTTACTACTTCAGATGACGAGTAAATAATGATGAATAAGAGAGTGAAAAATAATTTCTTTACTTTTTAAATAAAAATTTGTTTGTAATTGTAAAATTTATTAAACATGATTAAGAATAATTTATATTTATTATCAATTTACATTTATTGCTTTTATATTTTAGAGAATTCAATAACGTTTTTAAATATTTGCTTTTTTCGATGTAAGATAGATTTGTTTATATTATAAAAGTAATATAAATAAAAATATTATTTATATTAATTAGAAAACTTAATTTGGTATTTAAATCATAGCATTTATTATGGAGGCTTGTTACAGCTAAAGATATTTGTACTAAAGTCATTGATGAAATATAAACGTTAATGTTTAGTGGAAAATGATAGAAATATCTATTAATGGATTATTATGTGTCAAAAGTAGAACAAGTTTAAACCTTGCTTTGTAAGTAGTAGTACACGATAGTATGAAAATTACCTAAGCTATCATAGTCTCCAAATTTTATATAAATGTGATTAGTGTTTTATTTTTATAACAAATTCTCACAAATGTTTCCAAAATAATATTTATTTCATAAGTACAGTCTTTGTAAATCAGATTACTTTAAATCTTAAATACCATAAATATTAAAAATTTATAAACATAATAACTCATAAAGCCTTTAGAGAGAATATATTTATGAACCCAATAAAACTTAAAAATAAGCTGCTTATATTCTAAACATTAATATGAATGTTTCATTTAGTATAGTTAAATTTAAATGTTTATTTTTCCCCCTTTAATAATGAATTCCATTTGTATATTAAGAATAAATGCATTTCAAAAATCAAATTAAAAAGTTAAACAATACGAATATATGTTTCTAAAATCTATTACTTTTTTAAAAAATTATCTATGAAAAAATAATAATATATATTATCTAAAAAAATAAATTTAGGAATACCGAGTAACATAACATCTTTAAAAATTAACATCCTTTGTTGAAGTATTACTTATTTATAAATCTGATTATAAATAAAACATTTAGATGCAAATAGTTATTGTAATAAGATTACACATATTCTTGAAAAATATTTTTCATTAATCTAAATATTCTTTACATAATAATCAAACATTTTAAATATTCTTGTATATAGAATATTGAAAATTATAATATTTCTTAAATCTCATGTATTATTTAAATCATTTATTAAAGATCAGTATGTAGGGGAAAAAAAGCTTAAAAACGTTTAAGTAAATTAAAAATTTGAAACATTTTTAATATTGATGAAAAATATACATTTTGTTTAAAGAAAAATCTGAATAATGCTTTGAATGAACGATAAATAGGGAATTTCATTTTTCAAACGTATTTTCTAAATTTAATTGAGAAACATTAAATTTTGTAAAGCATTAAATTATTAATAATAAAATTAAAATAAAGTGAACTAAATATTGAATTAAAAATTATGTTTAAGGGAAGAAAAAATTAATAAATTTAACATCAAAACAATATACTGGTGAAAATTACTTATTTTTTGAAATAAACAAATAAATCTTATATGAATTTACTTTTTAAGATGTTAGTATTATACATTAAATACATTTTATTATAAAGTATTAAATCAAAAAAGACTAAAGAAAATATTATTTCGAATTATTTTATAAGCAATTATTTGCAGAATTTGAGAAGTATTACAGCATTTAACGTTTCTATGAACTGATGTCCATAAATTAATATTTTATGAATTATTACTGCAAATTTAGAAAGTGAGTGAAAAACATTTTATATTTCTAATATATCGATTAGTTTTTATTATTGCTGATGTCATCAATGGCAATAATTTGTTTCTACGTGATTAAAAGCTATTTTATATTGCATTTGTTGTGTTTTATATTTGATGTATTTATCATTAAATCAAATTTATTGTTGCTCTAATCCACATTTTTTTAAAATGTAGCTGATGTACTCAAGAATTTGTTATCAATATAAAGATTTTATGAAATGTGTTTGCTGACTTCACACTTTTTTTTAACCCAGATTCCTGATTCAAATCCTATTGTCATAGAATTTAATTATTATTAGTTTTCTACCGATTGTGTTTTAAAATTTTTCTGAAAGATTTCTTGGTGTTAAATATTTGCGATGTCATTAGGGAGTTCTAGCATGTTGTTTATCGAAAATTTTCAGCCCTTACGATTTCCTAATTAAACTTAAAAATATGATATACAACAATATTCCTTATATCTGTAATTTTATTATAAATTTTAACACAATTAAAAACTTTTTTCACTTACAAATAGTTGATAAAATATATATTTTTAACTTATGTGGAAGTTTACTAGAGATTGCATATATTTATAATTTATTATCCTTTCTGAATTCTGTTGTTATAGAAAATTTATGTTTTGCAATTAACATTCCCTTTTAGGCAGTATATATTTATATCATCTTTCAGTATTTTTACTTTCATGGATAGAATAGTAAAAAAATTAAGTTGATGTCATATTGAGAATAAATAAATGAACAATACTAATACATATCTAAGTAAAGATGCAATATAATGCAAAGATTTCAGAACTATTAATTAATTTAAAAAGAATACAATTAAATTATATAAAAGTTATTCGTTTTTATACAGAAAACATTTAAACAATTTGTTTACAATGAAATAATGTCTAGAATTCTTTTGTCGTAAAACTTAATATTTTTGTAGAGATCATCAGATATTCTTTATCAATCATCGTTCATTATTATTCATTACATCCCCAATGGAATGGTGTCATGGGGAAATAAAATTCGAGGACAAATCCTCTAATGCATATTTAAATAGTTTTCGGTTCGAATTGTTAGCTATCTTTTGAATTTAGAAGAAGGAAAGTAATGGCCTTTATTCGCATATTTAGTGAAGCATCAAATTCTTCCTTCATCAAAGCATCGTTATCGTGCATATGTCCTTGATCAGTGGTATAGGCATTTAAATTTTTACTTCTGTCATCATTCCGCAATTCTTTTGAAATCACAATTATCAAAGTCTATTTACAAAGAAATCACAGTCAATTTCATTTTTGTTTTATGATGATGGACATTTATATGCTGAATAAAAAATAATCAAATTGCCTTTGCTTAGATAAATGTGTAAATAAATATATCAAAATAAAGTAATTAATATGTGATTCCTTTGAAACAAATGAACCTTTATATATATCTAGCGTTCAAAATAACTTACTTATTACGAGAGTTTAAAAGAGATTATTTAAGAATTGATAACTAAAATGTTAAAAGTAGTTCAAGAATTCGCATTTTACAAAGTGTTATTATAAAGTAAGTTTCTTTTTGGGCAGCGGTAGCTTAGCTGGTCAGAGCATCAGTCTCACAATCGCAAGGTTATGCGTTCGATTCCCCGCCGACTAATGACTATCGTGTTCACTAATGGCAACTGGAGTACGTAAAATATGTCGTGCGGTCGCTAGGAGCTAGGTCTTGGGTCTTCCTTGGCTTCCTATCTCTAAATTCAAAGACACATATGGTGCTGCCATCTGTGAGCCAAGTCATACTTCCATCCTCTTTAAAGGGTGTTCTGTTCAAAAAACGTAATGCGCTTTTTCTGACTTTATTCGTCTAATCTCAGAAGGGGGGAGGGCGGACATGGCTCTGCCAAGTGTAATAAGTAACAATAACAAATTTCTTTTTAACAAAATTTATAAATTACATTTAGATAGTATTATTTTTATATTGTTATGCTTAAAGTAAAGTAAAGAAATAAATTATTAATTCTGAAATATATTTTTAAAGATTAGGAAAATTGTTTTAAATATTTAAAATCTTTAATTTTAATATCTAAATAAAAGTTTAATTAAAAACTCGCTAAAAGTTCACAATGTGTAAAATGAATAAAATGTAAGTAAATAATGTAAAAAAAGACAACACAATCAATTCCATAATCAAATAAAATAATGAAGTTTTATTGAAAGAACTAAACACTTTGCTTGAGGAAGAAAAGCAAAAAATCATGTTCTGAATATTTAAAACATTATTTAAATTTAAAAGAAAAACTAATTGCATAAAGTAAGAAAGTATGTAACTTTAATTACAAAGGAATGGAAAAAACTGTCTGGCTTTGACTAAAAGTTTTAACGGTTTAGTCAAGTCTAAAAGTCTTTAATTTATACAAAAAATTAATTTAAAACATTAAAAAAAAATTAGTTTATAAGTGAAATGACATTTTTTAAACGAATTTCGTCAAAAGAATTAAATGTATTATTCAACAATAATTTCTAAAATAAATTATATTTTCTGTATGGAATTTAACCAATAAATATTGCTCAATAAATATTTTAACAAATTATTAGCATTGCAGTTTTATGAAAACCTCTGATAAAATGATAACAATAAATATATTTTTAGAAGTAAAGTTATTTGAGTTTGGTCTTGGTATTTCGAAAGAATAGAAGTCATTCTTACTCTTCTATTCCTTCTAAAAACATTCCAACAAAATTGCTGTTCTTTGTAATGAAAACTAAAATGTTTATAATTATTGGGAATCAAATAGAAAATCTTTTTTCACTCTTTTCCATCAAAAGTATTTTTCCTCCAGAAAAATCAAGAGAAATGAAATGAAATAAAATCTTTTGGACTTAGTGACACTCAAGAATGAGGAGGAAGGTACCTAAAAATATTTTATAATGAACATTAAACTTGTACTTTCCCACACATAAAAAATCAAGAAATCAGAGATGCAACTAACCTGAGCTCAGTTGTTATAATCTATTCAATGTTGTTAAAGGTGTTTGGAAAGTGAGTAAACGCCATCCCAACAAAATTGCTGTTCTTTTCAATCAAAAGCAAATTTTTTATAATTATTGGAAAAAGCGTTAAATTTTTTTTCACGCTTTTTCATCAGAAGTATTTTTTCCCCCAGAAAATCAGGAAAAATAAGATGGAACAAAATCTTTTGGACTTAGTGACTATCAAAAACTGGAATGCATCTGAAAAACATTTTATAACAACATAAAATTTGTACCGCAAATATAAAATAATTATAAAAAAAAATATATATATATACTAAATATAAATATACTTAAAATATAAAAATAATCAGGAGCAATTAAATTGCGCTCAGTTGCTATTGTATTCAATGTATGGAAAGTGAGAGTAATTTAATGTTGTATTATTGTTAGTTAATGGATTATATTATATAATAACAGCGAAATGCAATTTTTAGTATAAACTCAAAAAATTGATAGGAAACAATTTTGCATACAGAGTTCTAAGAAATTATAACGAAAGATGATGGAAAAATTAAATATAATTTATTAAATTAACTAATGTAAATTCAGATTTAAATGGCAAACCCAATTTAATAATAAAACATTTTAAAATATTTGTTTATAAAGAAATGTATTAAAAATTAAATCTTATTAAATACTATAAAATAAATTTCTTAAGTTCTGTATCTTGAATCCTATTAAGGAAAAAATAAGATATAAAAAATGATGTTAATGTTGCAATATAATCTTTTTCCGCGTAGACAGTTTGCATAAAGCAAAAATATATACACATAAGCAGATTTTGAAATTGATAAATAGTTCTTGTTTCATTAAGTTTGCTCTTTCTTGTTTCATAAGATTTCATAATAATCAATATTCAATAAAATTCTTTTTACTGTCAAAGCTGAACAAGAAACATTTCAATGTATCTGTTCTTATAATTTTATTGGTGATTTTGATCTTTTGTTCGGGAGGTAATATTACCTTGGTTTTTTTTTGTAGATCTTTTTTGTAGTCAGCTGATTGTTTCCCAATAAATGCAATCGTTCCTTATTCCTTAAAAGATTTCTTATGTTAAATTGATTAAATTGAAAATTTTATATACATAAGTTGGCTGTTTTTTGGCTCCTTTTACAATGTACTGGATTTCTTGTCACATAAAAGGCCGTATATATATATATATATATATATATATATATATATATATATATATATTTTTTTTTTTAATTCTAAATTGACAGATTGTGAAATTGTGCACTCTTAGTTAATATGAAATTAATATACTGATTTAAATGAGATTCGTTTAATGAAAAATTTAACACTGCTTAATATTTCATAATAAATTTGTATTTTATCTAACTTTCCACTGATTACTTGCTTTATATTTTTAATAAAAAAAATAACAGAATAAAAATAGATTTTACATACTATATTCTTATCAGTTGAGAGTCTGGAATTCGAAATGTTTGGTGAATAAATTATATGTGTTATTTCTAACAAAACTACGTGTTGCTTTTTATAAAAAAATAATTGGTTCATTAGTAAATGAATATGCTTTGATGTAGAATAAATATCTTTTACAATGTGGAATGCTATTAAAAGGGATAAATTGAGTTAAATAATTAAAGTAATAAAAAATAAAAATAATAATTGGAGTAAATATGACCTATAACGCAAAACACAAACATATTATAAAAATATTAATTGATTTTTAGCTGTTTCATTTAATTGAAATCCTATAGAATGTTTAAAAATATTTTTTATTAATTAAAAATTTTTTTGTAAGAAACAAAACGTAGTTGAATGTAAGCAGCTGATACGAATTGTCTTTCAGGAATTATTTATTTATTTATGTATTATTGTGTGTTGTGAATTTATAATGTAAAATCCTTAGGATCCAATTCTGTCTTCTTAATTTGAATTAATTTTTGAAATTATAAACACAGTTTTTGTAAGACAGAAAAAAAGTTTTTTTTACTAAAATGTTTACTCCTGACTCAAAATCATTTTATATTTGTTTCACTGATAGCATATGAAAAATATTCTTTCAACTAAATAGTGATAATTAACCTATTATGCATAATTGTATTGTTCATTATTAATGTTTGATTCCAAATTCTAATTTTTTCACTCATAAATTTCAAACAGCTGGAATGATTTTCTTTTTGTACTGTGTGTAATTCTGTGTGACGTAACAACTGTGATTAACTTAGATATGAATATAATGTATTTTATAAAAATAGTTTATTGGAAAATGTTCCACAGTTAGAAAAGGTTGATTTTATTGGCCTACAACTGTTGATTTCTGTCTTGAAATAGAAATTTTTAGTTTTTTTAATGTTACATAAACAAAAAAATTGTATTAATTAAAATAAATAATTAATTAAAATTCCTGCCTATTAGATTTATTTATTGTTTGCTTCTTTTTATGAATGAGGTCTGTTCAATGATTTGGAACTCAGTCATATTAATTATTTAAGTGGAAGAGAAAAATTTTCTTCTGTTTCTTTAATTATCTCAACCTAAATAAGGGATTTCATGTTTTAACTAAGTTATTTAATTAAGTTAAGTAAATAGATAAAAAAATCAGTTTTATTGTAATTTATGTGATTCAAAGCGTTAACAAATATCCGAGAAAAAGAATAGTTCTCGATATATTTTAGTAAAAGAAAAATCAAAATTACACAGAAATATTAGAATAACATTCAACATTAGAATAAATTTGAACAGTCTATTTTGACTCAGAAGTTTAAAACGTAAAACAAATTCTTATTGAAACATTTTAAAGGAAAAATATATACTTTAATAAGGGAATTAATTAATATTTTTAAATTACTCTCTGTGAATTCAATTACGGTGTTATAATTTAAAACACACACAATAAAGCTATCAAAATTCAATTATAATAGTTTTAAATTTTAGACTTGAGAAATATGAGAGATTGTTTCAAGTACATTATAAAATGTACACCAATGAATATTCTAGTTATGATTATAAGACTATTAAGAACATTTTAAATATTTATATTAATAATGAAAGTCGTAGTATATACATATCAATAAAAGCGAAATATTGAGAAATATTGTTTCGAGTACATTATATATAGTGTACACTTATGAAAACTCAAGTTATGATTATAAGACAATTATTAACAATTTACATATTCATATTAATAATGAAAGTCAAAGTATATACTTATCAATAAAAGCAAATTGTGTCTGTAAAATAGAATAAACTTTCTTAGTTACAGTATTTGTGATAAAAGACAAATCCAAATTCTCCACATTAAAGTTGTGAAATCTTGAAATTGCTAGCTAAAATTAAAACACTCTTTTCAATTTGACAATATAATTCCTCAGTAAAGATTAAAGCTTTTTCTCTGATTTTGTTTCTTCTATTCTAATTGCAGTATAAATGAAATAAAAAAATTTTTATTCTGTTTTTATTTGAGACATTCTATTTTAACTGGAACTGTCAAGTCAGAAAACTTTTCTATTTTTAACAGGTAATACTTAAATGAATTTTCTGATTTAAATTCTGAGCAAACGAATTTTAGAGAATGTCATGTCGCCAGCAGTTTTTCTCATTTATAGATTCAACGGGATTGATTGTAGTAATTAGTGCCTGAATAGTAACAAAATTAGAACTCTAAATTTAGTTTTTAATTGGAATAAGCAAGTTAACTATTTCAAATAATGAAATATCAGATAAAAAAATTGAAGTTAATTAGTAAATATTTTTGTTATTAATAGCATTAATTTTTAAAAAATAATATTTATAATTTTTATAAAATTATGGTTTTTACTTCATATTCAGCGACATTAGAAAAACGAAATGAAATTATTTTCAAAGTAATACTCATAGACCTAATTATAAATTAAGTAAAGTAGTCAGACAGTAATTGAGACAAGGACTCCACACTTTTCACAGGAAAATGACAGACCTTAAAAAGTTCTTCTGAATTTATTTAAAACGTTGTATTTTACTTGAAAAATATGTTTTGTTTATTCCTTGATTCATCCATATATTGCCCAAGGTATTTGCTTTTTTTATATTTTTTGATAGCAAAATATTTTGATTTGGGCTGTAGAAATTTCCTATCCTTATTTACTTAGTCTAAATTTAGCACATTTTTAAGGCAATATTAAATAATTAAAAAGTGGTTCTATATCCCTACTGTAAGCAAAAATAACTTTACATTTGTTAAATATTATTAATATATTAAAAATTAATATTATTATTAAAAGTTAATAATATTGAAGGGAATGCATGTGCATAACTTTAAATTGTGCAAACGTGTACCAAATGCTTGCAGCTTTTATGGCATGAAAGTAGGCTTTTTACTATAAAGACGCGGGATGCAATTAGATTTTGAAAATTATGCGAGAAAGCTACTCTTATAAAACTACGAATCCTCTAGCCATCTAAGTTAATATTAGAGCATAATTCAATTGCCGAGTTACTGCTAAGTGCAGTAAAAGGTGTTAGAAAAGAATTTTTGAAAGCCTAAAACTACAACAGTAATCGATTTATGTCACACAACTTCTATACATAAAGAGAAGTACAAATAGAACTTCCCTTTTAATAATTAGAGTATTCACTGATTTACATTAGTTGCTGATTTATTTTATTACAAATTGAAATTTTGCACTGTGAAATGCATTGTGTATTCTGTGTTCTAGTTTGAAATATTTGTGTCATAATAAAAAACTTATATTACTGATTTATATTTTAAACCCTGTTTAAGCACAAGGCATATTTTCATTTATTCCATCGATTACGGCCTTCGTGATATTTATTAATTGAAATATACTTTTTTATATTTGTTACAAATGTATAAAAAAATCAAAAATTATTTCATGCCAATGAGTTTGCAATATTTTTCTGATAATCATTGATTTTTTTTCTTTTGGATTGTATATATTTAAAAAAAAAAAAAAAACTATTATTTAACTATTAACTAAATTAAAAACTAACTAACAAGTTATTGTAAAAAACAAATGATTTATATTATTTACATCATTAACCCTGTCTTAGTTTCTAATAGAAAGAAAAATGATAAATTTAACTCGGTTATTAATAAAGGATTCCTTATTTAATGTGGAAAGGTTTGCAAATTGACTTACTTTATAATCTTATTAAATTTTTAATATGCATTATAAATGAGGATATTGTTGATTAAAACTTGATATTTTTAATGATACAGTTGCAAATAAAAATAAATAACTTATTTTCCTTTCTAATATTTTGGCCAGATTCTCACAAAATTTCTTGCATACTTTCATAAAAGTATAATTTATTTGAAATTCATAAAATATTTACTAAACTCTTTCTCATCCTTTTCAGTCCTGCATAATTTTATCTTAGTTTTATTTTCATAATTTTTTATTCCAAAAAGCATTTCTCAAATTCTTGCACTGGTTACTATTTAGTTTGTTAAGTTGAAATATATATTAAACCATAAGGATAAAAATTTTTCATTAAATTTTTGCGGAACTTTTTATTTTTATTTCCCATGATATTATCGCTCAGTTAAATAATATTATGGGAAATAGAAATTTAAAATTACTTTTGGATTTAATATTTTCAATTTTTCACAAGACACATTTCGCTTCAATAATCTACTTTTGATCTTGAAATATATTTATAGAGAATTAAATAACTTTTTCATAGTGCTGACATTCAATGAAAAGCAAAATTAAAAATAAAGAAAAATTTTCTAGTTATACATGAGTGTGCGTGAAACGATAAAAAAGAACTTTTACGATATTTGAAATTAAAATTTGTGTCAAGTGGCTATGCTATTATTGCTCTGTTCTAAATGTTTATAGAGATGCATTCTAACTGCAATCATTGACAGTGGAGTATACAGATGCTGATTGAGCTCTGTGGTGTGTAAGTCTATTTCACAAAGCTTCTCTTGCTGCGTCAATATAAAGACTGTTTGCTCCGCTATGTGTATCCTGTAATGACTTTAAACGCGGCACCTTTGAAACTGCCTAAAAGTTGGGATGTTTAGATCACATTTGCTCCAACTAGACGGGTACCAACAATTAGGCCTCTTTAAAAATCTAAAACAACCGAACGTTTTACGCTTTTGTAAAACCCCAAGACTAACAAAACTTCAATAGAACTATCACAGACTACCATCCATTTATAAAAACGATTGGTAGCTATCATTATATTTCAGTGATAACACAGAACATTAGAAATATCACTTTTATCCTCAAATGTCTCCATAATTTTGATAATCACCTGTATGTGATAGGCCTCCAAGCGTGTAGGCTATGCTTTGCTAACCATCTACACACAGTAAACATCGAAACTGACTGAAGACACCTGGCAAGACAGGTTCTACCTCTATTCTGCCTATTTCTTTTGACAACTGTAATCAAATACCGGTTATTTCTTGACATAGTTATGCAGGATGACATATCCTATAACGCCTACTTAAAATTTTATCATGTTGAAAAATAATTTCCCAGGCTAGTAATCTAGAATTACTTGTCATACTGCCATCTACGTATGCCCACATTCAAAGCTACTGGTAATTATATCACTTAAAAAGTCATTTACATATGCTGTTTATAGTCTAACAGTTAAAGTCTAACTATTTGGGATGGAGTTGAATGGCTTATGGGAAACTTTAATATTACCTGGATTCTCTACTACCATTTCCTTATATAGTGTGGTGGAATTCTTTTATAGAGTAAAGTTTTCTGTGTGATTCATAATTATCCTTAATTTCAGGACATGTGTGTACTATATATTTTAAATGCTAATCTAACAAAATTTGAAAATGGCTAAAGGTTTACGTTATTTTTAACAGGTTATTCGTAAAAACAATGATAAAAAATGTTACCAACTATAAGACATGATTCATTAGTAATAAATATTAAATATTTTATTTGAGAGTTTTCATTCAATTAAAACAACATATCATCAAATAAGATAGAATTATATTTTTAAATTATAATAAAAACTTTTCATAATTTTAAATTAAAGGGGTATTATTTGTGTAGATATTCACGAAAGATAAACAAAGAAAGTTGATTTTCGTAGTTAATTCATGTATACACATGAAGTATTTTAGTATAAAATGTTATGAAATTCTTTTATATTTTTTATGTATTTAAAATTACTCTGTTATATAATACCATTAAATTTCAATATTTTAACAACTAAGATAAGTGGAAAATATTAAATTGAAAGAAGTTATTAAAAGAGACATACATTTTATAAAATTTGTAACAACACAAAAATGATTAAATAAGAAGGAAATGAATAGAATTAGTGTACATTTTCTTCAAAAGCTTTGTTTATAATTTTTAATATATTTTAAACTGAAACTTCATTCTCCGAATCACACTAAAATAAAATAATCAATCTAGAATCAATTTTAATGATTACAATAAAAGATAGGGCAACAACGAATACTTTCTACATCACAGTGAATTAAATTATATGAATGAATTGGTGAAAATAAAAGTGCTGAAAAAGAAAAATTTGCAGAGATATTTTGAAATATTCTTTGGAAGAAACAATGAGCTGAAACTAACCAAGGATAAAATTCTTTCAGTCTACAGTATAAAAATAGAATCGGTTGCAATGTTTTCGTGTTGTAAGAAATGAAATAAGACCAAAAGAGGAAATTTGATTCTGTTGAGAGGGGAAAAGAAAGCAAAACCAGAAACCTTTATTTTGAGTGCTCGACAGAAAACAAATACATAGATTTCTTATTTTATAGTGCCTGTAAAAATTCCTCGATCATTTAAGAAGGAATCAGTTTTAAGTGGTTTTTCTTGCGTTTTTATATCAACGATAATTTCTTACCTGTTTCATTAAAGATAAAACATCTCCAAAAAGTTTCAGAAGTTGACCAAATGTTCGAAAGAAGTATTTTATTTGTTATTTCATCAAATTGTTTTCTGTATAAAGGAGAAACTTTTTATTGAAAACACATAATCCGAAACCATTGGGGAATAAAAAAACGAGAAAACAACCGTTTTCACAATAACGCACTAAGTTTATCTGTAAATAATTGAGTTTTCTAGGTTCTTTGTATACATATATATCCTTTTAGTGTTCCATTTATTTTTGTTTTCTAAGCGAAAACATTTTTTCATCGATTATCTCTGGTTATACGACTTTATATATACGACTGATTATACGACTTTATAAATATTACTATATCTTTATTTATAATAAAATATTCTGAAGTATAAGTACATAAGCATTTTAAGTATTTCATACGTAACTGTGTAAACATAATAAATGTTTGACACACACACACACACACACACACACACACACACACACACACACACATGTTTGACTAATACCCTCATGTTTGACTAAGAAAAAGAATGAATGTGTTGCAGCTTTCTAGTGTAGTTCTCCATACGTAAATTCATCCCGTAATGAGAATAAGAAGAGACTGGCTTCATCAGAAAGCAAGACAAGCTTCCATCATTCAACAGTTCATGTTTAATGGCTTTTGCATTATTGTATTTACCGTTTCCTATATCCATATGCTACAAAAGATTTTGCAATCGCAGTTCTGCCCAAAATATTTTATTAATAAAATTCCCTTGAAACTCTATTTATCAATAATAGATTCTAAGGATGTTTATTAAGCTGAGCAGTCACCTTTGCTAACTAAAGCTTCTTTCTGGTAGTCACAGTCTTCCTTAATGTCCGCCTGTCTTTCGTAGTAAGTTTATCCTTCTTTCCTTCCTGAAGTCTGTCTTGCAAATATGGTTTCGTAATGATTATTTTACGTTTTCATAATATTCGTCAGAGTATCTACTGATACTCTTAATGGATGTGCCATGCGACTGTGGTTATTAAAACATCAACAAGCTGGACCCTTACTTTCTATCCCTTTTGAAACTGTGACTATTCTCTGCATTTAGTTTTCCCGGAAAAGAAATCAAGCAAACAGTTATAAATTTTTAATATTTAAAGATGATTTCTTAGACGCGAGATAATTTTTTAATAGAAGTTTGATCATTAAAAATTTCTTCTGTAATTATTAACCAAAATTGTCAAAATTACCTGTGTAGTTTAAAAAGATTGAAGAATCCTTTTGCAAGTTTCTAGCATTGCAAAACATTAAATCTAATAAAAATAATTGAAGGGACAATCTTAAAGTTTTTAAATGAAATACTTGCTCAGTAATAAAACTATATATATATACAGCTATTTGTTAATAACATTAGCTATTATAAATAAAAATAGTGAACACAATAGTAAAAATAGAGTACCATTTCATTTTTAAATATTACCTATTATCCATTTTTGATAATTCATATTTTTGATAATTTTGTAATTATTTTTTACTATTAGCTTTTATTAAAAATTTCAACATTTGCTTTTTATTGTTATTATCAATTCATCCATTGCTTGGAAAACCAAAAAAAAATTTCTAATCTAACGTGAAGGAGTTAACTAAAAAAAACATTTAAGCGGGAAAAGAAAATGCAAAAAAGTTGGTGATATTCTTATTTCATGTTTATTTTGAAGTGAAATATTTTTTTATAGATTACCACACAATTAGTTTTACTTTTCTTTGAATAATATACAAGTACCTCATTTAACGGTAAAAAAATTCCTACATTTTTGCTTTATACACTTTATTACAAACTGTTATACTCTTCATTTGAGCTTCAATGACCCGAGTTAAACTGCTGAATCAGTTTCTACTTAGCAATTTAAAACATCTAAAACAAATGAACCATGAGAATAGAATAATGTTCATAAAATAAGTAAATAAATAAGCACTTATCTACTTATCGACAATGTGTCAAGTGGAAACTTTTTACTTATTTCTTGGAATATTAATTAGGCATTTATTGGTTTTTAGAAGTGTAATAGTTACTTATAGAGCTTTGGTTTATGAATGAGTATGTATTGTCAAAAATAAAACAAAAAGAAAGTTTCACAAAAAAGTTTTAAAAAACTTTTTAATAAAAAATAAAAATCCTAATATTATTTTTTCAAAGAATGAATTCAATGTATATCTTCATTCATATTCAAGTAATTTACAAGTTTTCAAAAAGAAATATAATTTTTTTAAAATAGAAAAATTCAATATTTCTAAAATTCAAGCTTGCTTATTATTTATATTCATAGATTAAATTTTTTGTTGTTGTAAAAATTCAAATTTGAGAATTACTGATATATTTGTATTTTATTTATTAATTATGTGTAATACTTAAAATTTTGTATATAAAAGATGTATGAATAAGCTTTATAAGTATAATGAATGAGCTATAAACTAACTATGCAATTCATGTATTTAGGAATAGATTTTAAAAATAATTGTTCTCAAACTGTATGCATTTACATCATATGAGTATAAAAAGTTAAAATCTTTTCTGAAGTCTTAATATTCAACACTAACAATGAATTCGGTTATATTTAAAAACAATTCAGTTTTTGACTAGGCAATTAAAATAAACAGCTTTGATTAGCTCTAAATTTTATTAAATTAAAGGTCCATAATTTATCCATCATCGGTTTTTAAAATGCATTTTCGAAGTATAATGATTAATTTTTTATTATAAATTATAATGTGAGAGTATAATTTGTATTTTTAATAGCTTAGATCAATTAGATAAATTGAAAAGTTTAATTTGAAAATAAAAACTCAGGAATAACAAATAAAATAACTGCAGATATGAAAATAAATTCTTCACAATTTATTACTAATTATTATTAGTAAGATTAAAAGTTAATGTAGTGATAAATGTCTAGTTTAAAGTTTTAATTCTATGTCTTAATCTTTCAAAAATGTATTACTTTATATAACTTCATCATTACATCTCATTCATTATTCAAAAAGTATCTATGAACATTAAAACATAGTTATAAGAATTAATTTAAGATTATAGTTTTAATATTGATCAATAGTTAATGTAGTGATAAATGTCTTATTTAAAGTTTTAATATTAGGTCTTAATCTTTAAAAAATTTATTACTTTATACATCGTCATCATTACAACTCATTCATTATTCAAAAAGTATCTATGAGCTTTAAAACAGTTATGAGATTTAATTTAAGATTATAGTTTAAAGATCAGTAGAGTTACCTGTTAAATTTAAGTATAGTCAACTCAAACTTTTATCTCATTTGTTGTCTGAAAATATGTTGAGAGGTTAATAAGAACAAAATGAATAACTTCCTTCTAATATAAATTGAGTTATATCTGGCATTTTAATAAACTGAGAAAACAAATTCTCTGATGATGAAATAAAATGATAATGAATATTTTTCGTATTTAATATTTTGTTTTCTATTTCTGGTATAAAAAACAAAATACTACGAAAAACACGCATTTAACTCAAATAATCTCGAATTTCTCGAAAGTAGCCAATATTCATATTATATATTCAGGCAGTTAGTACATTAGATGAAGCAACGAATTTTTAAATATTTTGAAGTGGAATAATATGAAATTAACAAGATTAGCTTTGTAAAAATTATTCATTTTTATTTGCTTCTCAATATCAGTAAATGTAAATATTCAAATACAAAATATCTTCAAAATCGAATAAAATATTAAACTGAACTAAAAAAAGCAATATTTGTCATTATATTCTACTCTAGAATTTAATAGAAATATTCTTAAAAGCGAAAAAGAAAAAAGTCAGTTGAAAGAAAATTCCTTTACTGTTTCAACTCCATCTTTTGAAGTCTGACTTCGAAAATGTTTTTAATTCTGACTGCAAAATCTATCGTAAATGAATCTATTTTATTCCAAAAGCAGGTAAGCATATTTCATTCATTTCGTTTCATTGACTTAGAAATGTAATGTACATTTATTTCAGTTCTATATGATGTGATACGATATTTCAGTATGTATTAATAATTATGCTCCCTTAAGTTTATAATACATTTTATAATATATACAAAACTAACTTATAGTATCTCAAAGTAAAATAGTAATGAATTATTACTCATCGTTTCTTATTACATATTTATAGAAAGATTCATTTACTTAAGAATTACTTAAAAACTATTTGAACTTTGCAAAAGAAATAAATAACTTGAAACCGTAGGCTTTAAAGTTTATAAAAGAAGTGGTTTGATTTATTTTAAATTTTATGAAGCAAATACTTTATTAAAATTCATGATTCAATTTTTAACTTCCAAAATTCATTTTAATGTTTTATTTCGGTTTATTTTTAAAAGTAAAAGTAAGCATTTCTTAAAGCTTTTTAATTATAAAATACGATTTGGTTTATAAATAAGTACAATATTTCTGACTGGTATGTTTTGAATATTGCTCAATAAATGGCTAAATTAATGTCTTTCTACATTTTTTGATGCCGATAGCTTAGGAAATGATTATCACAGAAGTTTTGTCAGATTAAAATATTTTATAGGCAAGAGAGACATATTTTACTTAACAATAATGAATATTTATTGAAAGTGGATCTAGTCACAGATTTAGTTCTAAAACTACTATCAATTGTTAACAGTATTTAATCTTGAGGAATGAAAGGAATTTACTCACGAATTTGCAATTCTTCAAATAGTTATAAATTGCATGTATTTAATGGAAAAAATAGCGTTTTCCTACTTTCAAATATTTTTAGATACATTTTGAATATTTATGGTTTGCTTCCCAAAAATATTGACCTCTCAAAAAATAGAAATTTGTCATGCGATTTCAAGCAATTAGGGTAAACAGATTTCGTTATTCTTACAGCCTCTCTATTATTATTTTTTCATCAAAATAGTGATATGTTTGAAGTTTATTATAAGTGATCCATGTTCCCTATAAATGCTGAGATAAACTTCAGATTTTACAATGAGACGCAATTCTTATCACTGAACAGTAACGAATGGGTTTTTCTTGTATTATATAAATATTTAAAACATTTGCAATTTCTAGTCTTCTACTTCAAGAAGGAATATTAATATTTTCAACCTCATCATATGGCCTTATTTTCTTGAAAACAGCTAATCGAAAGAAATACAGAGTTAGGCAGTAACATGTTTTCATCTAATTGAAATAAATTTACCATTAAAGATGTCTTATTTTTCACGTATCTTTCAATTTTCAGTAAATTAAATATAATTTTATATGAAGTTTTATATTGAATTGATCTGCATAAGAAATAAAAAATTAATATCGAAAACATTAATGCTGGTCATTTAAATTTTAATATAAGTTTTATGAAAGAAATAGATTTCAAAATATTCAAATAAAATTTTTAAAAATTAAAAAAAAACAAACTTGAAAAAAGTTAAATTTTAATACAAATTTTTTAAATTGTTGCGTTATAGAAAAGTTTATAGAAAATATATAGGAAATGTTTTGGCCTCTAATGTTAAAAATAGCTATGGAGTTGAAAATATTACTGCAGTTTCAATATATAGACTCCATTTTCTCGTATTTCTGATAATCTAATTAATTTCATACTTACACACATGACATCTAAATTTGAAAGAAAGTGTGGAAAGATAGAAAACTATTCTTTTGATTAAATATGTGTTAATCAGTCAAAAAACTGTGCTTGAAATTGTTTCTTTTCAGGTTTTTAATTATTTAACAAGAAATTTTCTTCTTACATTTTAATGATACTATCAAAATATAATTATTTTGAGGAATTTTAAATTATTGAATTTTAAATATGATTGATATTATGTTGCAAAAAATGTGTTAATAACCCTTTTACTGTTTAGTTAGTTTGATGATTTGGGTACACAAATTGTCAAATTTTTTTTTATTGCAAAAATCTAATGTTTAGTATAAAATCAAATGTTTAGCATAAAATAAAATAAACTTAGTAGTTAACTTACACATTAACTTGTCCTGAGGTACAGTTTGGTTTGACCAAGAGATGAAGCCGAAATAAACGTCTCCCGATATATATTCGGATGTAACAATACGATGTACCCCAAAAAAATTACCCTGAGTAATACTCGGGCGTGACATTTTCGAACACCAGGGCTGTGCCCCAGATAATCTCGGGCATGACAGTTAAAAGGTTAAATATGATACGAAGTGTTTCATCCATTAAAACTTTTGAGTATATGTTAGTATATTAGAAAGATAATAAATCACCAGTAATACATGAATGTTTCTTTGATATTTTTTATTTCACTGGTATTAAAATAAATACTGCGATTCATAAATATCAGGAAGGTTATGCACCTTAAAAACATGCAAGTAATATTAATACATGATGTATAATTTTATTTAGGAAATAACTTGTTATTGCATGATTAAAAAGAATTTTTTCATATCTGCTAATTCTAACTAATTAATTTTAAAACAGATATAATACGTTTTAACTTACAAAATAAAATACTACTTTTTATGGAAACTTCCAAATAATCGTTGAATTTTCGGCAGATTTAAAATTCTCCCCTAAGAATATCATTTCAACTTGTTTTAACTAAAATATCTAATATATATATATATATATATATATATATATATATTTGTTTTTTCGTCATCACATTGATTTTAAAAATGCTACGTATTCTTTAGATAAGCAAAATTAAATTAAGAAAAATATAATGTTAACATAATAAAGATTTGTTAGTTCAAATTATTCTTCAAAAAATATTTAAAGTTACAAATGAACTAAATTAAAAAACAGATGTATAATAAAAAAAAAAAAAACAGTATCAGATTTCAACATGAATTTTCTTGAAAATTTGCATATCGTTCGACTTGCTGTTCGGGAAAAGCAAATCGTCACAAACTCCAAATGTGAGCATCATAAAAATACTTTTAAATAAATTATTTTAAGAATCAATTATTCTAAATCAATTGCTTAATACTTCTAAATTAATTTTTCGGGTCGTAATAATTGTGGCCTGCTCGATTTATATATAAAAATAAAATTAAATATATTTTCATTTTAAACATTATGCCATATAAAAATTTTGCGTAAATTTAATTCGTTTCATTTTGAGAAGTTTTGTTAATGTTTCAATATTTATTTATATATTTGAAATTAATAACTTTTTTTTTAATTATGAACAGCAGTACATAAGCGTTTATTGCAAAGGGTGTCCTAAAAATTAATAGCTGTTTTCAAGGTAATAAAAATAAGAATTGGATGGAAAACAAACTTTTTGCAATTTATTAAAAAGTATTTTAAAGATCTCTAAAATTAAATTTAACAATGAATTTTACCGCAATTTCATTGTCACGTAGTTTTTTTCCATATTTCATTTAAAAGTTTTTATATTAACTTGCATTGTTTATTTACTATTTATCTATTCCTCAAATTCAAATGAAGTCAGATTTTTGGAGAATCTAGTTTGAATCAAAGGCATATACATTTTCTGTAACTTTAAAATACTGATGAACCGCATACTTCCTTACATTCTTGGCAACTTTAATCTTATGATGACGTACTAGATTGTAATCAAGTTGGTAAATGTAAAAAGATTGTTTTTCTTATTTTTCAGGAAAATAAAATTCTAAATTATCGAATGAATACTATACTTGATTTAAATTAAATTTAAAAAAATATTTAATTCGAATTTAAATATTTCATACTTAGACTATACTATACATTTCATACTATTTCATTCACTTTCTTCTGACAATATAACCAAATGGTATCGAACTTTCGTATGGACAAAATAGTTTTTGTGAAGTTTTTAAACAGCATAAAAAATATTCATTCTTAAAAAAATGGAATTTATTTAAATAAAAAATATAAAATTAAATGAATATTTAAAACAGAGTATTTTAAATTTAATTTTTCTATTTATTCATTGCTTAAAACGGCATTATACTACAAAGAATATTTCCTCAAAAAATCAAAATTTTAAGCAAATGTTTGCCATACAAATGCTTTGCAATTTTGCTCATTTTTATGCATGTATGTAACAAAATTTATATTAAATAAACTGATGAATTCACATTACATAAAACAATTATTTTATCCTTTTTTTATTTTTATAAGAATACTTAAAAAGGACTAATCGTTTAAAGAAACATTTAAAAACGAATCTATTATAATTGAGTCATGATCCTTTTGAGAAAAAAAGCAACTAACTTAAAATAATGGGAATAAAAGTACTTTCGAAAGCATGCAGAAAAAGACATTAAAACTTAATGTCTTCAGTTTGATGTACCATTTATCATGTCAACACATTTATTCAGAGAGAATTACGTAATGTTTTTACTTCTTACACAGTTAGTATATTATTGTCTAAAAGCAGGTGCAATGTTTTCACGCTTCATTCAATTCAAAGACCTAAATTTCAACTACTGATAGAGTTGCTTAGCAATTTAAAGTAGACAAAGAGAATGAAAAGTCATAAATCTTTTTTCAGAAGTAACGGGATGTATTAATGCAAGGTTTTGATTGGCTAGTTTTGTAAATCTCGTCACATGTAGATCTTCATTCTGAATGTTTTTCTTGCCATTCCTATTTTTAAATGTAACATATTTTTTGTTCTTAATTAAATAAATAAAATATGTTTAAGAAATTTCAAATAAACGTTATAAATTGATTAGAAACTGTTTTTGTTTGATTAAATTACAGTGGAAAATGTAGATAAGTTAGAAAAAGCAAATATTTGTATTAAAGAATGTTTCTTAATTTTCTCTTAAAAAGCCCCATTATGTCTCGCTTGGTTCTTAGAAATAAAAACAATGAATGGTTTTTAGAAGCAATATAGAAATAATATGAAAAATATACTTGTCGCATGAAGTTAGAGTAAAATTTCAAGAAAAAGTGTCTGGTTCATATTGATGAAACAAAAATATACATTCATGAAGGGAATATTCATAAATAATAAAGTAGTTTTTTTATTAATGCTTTTATTAATATAGAGAATTGAAAGTTTAATAGATATTTAATTATATATTTTATCTTACATCAAACAAATCATTTGATTTGATTGATTTTATTTATTAATGAATTTTGAAATGTGATCTTACGTTTTTTTATTATGACTTATTTTACATGCTAAAACTGTCAAAACACATATAAATTTTCTTTGTTTTTATTCTGAAACATTAAAATAATAAGAAAAAATCTTTTATGTATTTTAGAAAAATATAAACATTATTCCTTTATATATTTATATTTCCTTTTCCTCATGAGACAAATTTGTGGTAAATATAGACAAATATTTTGCTTCATGAATTTATTTTAAATTAAATCAAAGAGCACGCAATAGTTAAATCAAATGTTTTATTATTCAGTCAATCGTTACGGTTCATTGTATTCTACAAAGCCTTGATTCAATAAATATTTTCTTTTTATTTATTTTATATAGTCAAGCAAATTTTACTTTTTGGCAGCTCAAACTTTAAGAATTCTTTTCTAAAGTATCAATTTTATTTTTCCACTTAGCGATTCAAAATAGAAGAAGTTACTGACAGAAGATGTCATATAAAAGATAAACAAATAAAAGCGGTCAGTAAAATAGTGAAAGATAAGCTCTAGAGGTTTCTTTTTCAGTATACAGAAAAATTTCAATAAATATTTCTAAAATGCTTTTGATTTTTAAGTATTTGAATATTCTGCAATTTGTGTAATTTTGTGTTAAAATTACTGAATAATGGGAAGGGTAAATACTTTCACACTGTAATAAAATTTTCTGAAATGAAATCTACATTAGTACATTGTTAAAAGTTCATATAAAATTAAAATAATTCGTAAAATAATTCAGTTAAAATAATTCGTAAAAATGTTAAAATTTCATACAAATATAAAAATGTGTAAGTATTACAATTGATCAGATCAATTTCATATTTGTAATATGATTTTGATCTGATAAATCATAATAAAATATTATAATTTATCAGATTAATATCATATTTGTAATATTATCAGAGTATATAAATCTTTTTAGAGAAAGGGAAACCCTATTTATATTAATATATTCATATTCATCATTCGTTAATAATCATTTGATATTTTCAACTATAAATATTTTTCACGTTCTTACACTTGTGTTTAAGAATAGCATACATTTCATAAAGATAAAAGGATTATTTTGCTTAAAGACTGATCGTAAAACTTCACTGAATCAGTAAACTGATTTTAAGCTGTATTTATTATGGAATGATATATTAATATAAACTGACTTATGCAAATATGTATGATAAAAAGAAGATAAAAAATTTATTAACTGCTAAAATTCATTATTTTCGAAAACATAAAAAGTTAAAAAAAACTAAATAAAATATAGGACAACTTTATCTCTAAACATATCAGTTTAGTATTAATCAATTTAATATCAGAAAAACTAGAATCATTTAACATCAGAAACTAGAAAAATATCGTTCAAACAAAAAATATTCTTTTCCGGAATGCAAGATCACTAAACAATGGTTTATTTGTTCAGAGATACTAAGTACATTGCCAATTAAACATGATATGGGTGGTTTCACCCGGGTCATAGTAGTTTTATTTTGCAGTTTGGCAATGAATTAAATCATGCTAAATCTTGGCATGAGTAATCAGGTAACTTGGTGGCATGATTTATTTCTAACTAATCATCAGAACGGAATACAAAAATTGGCTTGTACTTTTAATCATTAGAATTCCAAACAGCTTTTTTACTTCTGATCTAATATTTCTGACTTTTTCTGACATAAAATTTTCTCAACTTTTTCACTTATTAACTTAACTTTATTTGCTTTATAGCTGTTTTACTCAACTTTGTTTTCATCAAGTGAAGTCAGATTACGTTGTTGTGCTGTTCAAACAAACATTAAGTTCTTCATATTTTAACACTGCGATAATACTTATATTACTAAATCCGTAATGTCGAATACTTGGTATACATTAATTTATTAATGAATACTTAAACGATCTTATATGATTTTGATTTGCAGTTTGTATCTTATATAAGAACATCATTCTCCTTACTTTATGTGTCTATTAACTTGACACCATTTACAAAATAAATTTTGTAATAAACATATTATATGCTGTCAATATGTATTATACTCAATGAATGAAGAAACAGTAATAATAAAATTCAATGCTTTATTTTATTTATACAATCTTTAAAACTCATTTTATACTACAAAATATTTGAATAAAAATTTCCATTTATTTTTATTCAATCAATTAATATTCATCCAGTTTTTTCAAGCAAGCTTTTCTCTTCTATTCAGAGTTTAATTATTTTGACTTAAACTATCAACATTATTTCCCTACTTAGTTATTCAAAATAGTTAAAGCAGATGATAGAATACGTCAAATATATTATGCAGAAATAAGAGCTATTAGTGAAGTAAAAAATAGATACTATGAAAGTTTCTTTTTGAGTTGCAAGAAAAACTCATAGTAAATATTTGTATTATTAAAAAGAGCTAATATTTTTCTAAAAGATTTATAAAATTCTATCATTATCCGATATGTATACTTTTGTAGTAAGATTATTGTATTTCGTACGGAGACAAAAGGCTTTTGATAAAGATGATTTGATCAAAAGACTTTTGTACAAAAGTCATCAATCATTGTCCTTTTACTACAAATTTTAAAAAATGCATAAAAAATTCCCGATTTAAAACTCGATATTGAGTTGAAGTTTTCTTTAAAATTATGAAGGGTATAAGACCCTGGAAATCTAGAACCCCGCTATATATAAGAAAGAAATATGAACAGTTATTTTGAATGTCATGAGAAATTTTGAAAGTCACTCCTTTTATCAAGATATAGAAATAACAAATTCGGTATGAGAAATACGGATATAGCTGTAATTTTATCATTTAATGAAGTCAGTGGCTGTATTAACTGTTTTGTATTATTATTTTCCACATTAATAGTAATCAATAACTTTTTTATTATGTACAGCTTGACAGCATAATGAATAATCTTAAAATGCCAATGTTAATATTATGACAAAAATATTTTAGCTATATTAATGTAAGAAAGGCCCCTTCAAATATAAATATAAGTTTTGAAGGATCCTCAAACTTAATCGCAAAACCTTACAACCTGAATATTAATGGAAAAAACTAGTTTAATTAAAATAGGAAAACTTCACCTAAACATTAAAAAAGTTAATTAAACTTATTCGATATCTATTGTAATTAACTATGAATTATTAATAAAATTTGTCATCTGTGGGAAAATGTAAATAAAATATAAATATAGGGCTAAATATAAATAAAATAACAAATTTTGTCACTTATTTTGAAATTTTCAAAATAAGTGACAAAATCAATTAAATACAATAAATCAATTAAATACAATAAATATCTAATTTCACGAATTTAAATATTTAAATTAGTGTTATATTAATTTTTTCAAATTTAATAACTTTATAATATAATTATCTCTTTTGTCCTTTTTTGTATAAATTTAATGTAAAACAATGAAACAATATTATATATTATTTGAAAACTTTTATTGAATACAAGGTAAAACTATTTTTCTAAAATACATGAGTGTAAAAGAAAAACAATTTAACTATTATCTTTATACTATATATAGCTAAGAAAGATATGTTTAAGATATTTTACTTTCATATGTCCTCTTACAAATTTCAATTACTTAAAATATAATTATCAGCGTTCTATGTTTTCTGCATATAAGGAATTGTTAACCTAATAATACTCATTGAATTGAAAAATGTTTTGGAAAAATGTTAATTATACCAATCATATTAAAAAATAAGTAAATGTATTGTTAATTCACCAATGCAAACACGAGATTTTGACATTATTCTAAAGAGTAGAATGTTCTGAGTAAAATAATATTAACATCTAGTAGAAACCTTTATGATATTACTTTTATAACTGCTTAAAAAAGTTATCATTTAGATTGTAAAAAACTGGGTTTGAACATGGCATTTTATTTTTAAAAAATATTCATTGTAAATTTAATAACGTTAGAAAATCATGATATTTTTCTTTGATTTTATCTTATTTGTGTTTTAAAAGTATAAAATTTTCAAATTTATTATTTTCCTATAGCAAATGAAATTATTTTTATATATATACATATATATATTTATATATAATTAAAAGTGGAATATAAAAATGATACATTCAGATGGCTTATGAATTGGGCTATGCTAGTAGAGAGAAATATAATAAATTCATTTGCTATATATATATATATATATATATATATATATATATATATATATATAATTTCTAAAATCATGTGATTTTATGATTGATTCAGCCATTAAAAATATTTGAATAATTATCATTTGACATAGAATGAACACATATTTCGAAGTAAATAAAAAGTTAAGAAATATTTTCAGGTTATTAAATATTTAGTTAAGAAACATAATTGTGTGATAAAAATATAAAATATTTATAAAAATATTTATAATAAAAATATTTATAAAAAATTAGTCAACGAATTTTAAAATAGATATAAAAAAATTAGCCTACTAATTATAAAATAGTTGTTTCCATGTTTGAAGCCAAGAAATTTTCTTTTTTTTCATAATCATTATTTACTGTAAAAAATCAGGATTGTCAAGTAAAAGCAGGTTTATTTGTAAATAATTGTTATTCATAAAATTTTTAGACTGTCATAATTTCTGTATTTAGTTATCAGCCTAATTATATTAAGTCAACTCCAAACAAAACATTTATTTAAAACAAAAATTGAAAATCAAAGTTAATAATATCCAAGAGTTTGCAAAAGATTTTTTTCAAAACTTTTTTTATTGTTTTTCAATTTCATTTAAAATTGTTCCATTGTTCAAAAATCATCGACTAATCAAATAAGCATTTACAATTTTTATAGTAAATATTATGACTGAAAAAATGCGATGTGTCAGCAACAGCAAACATCAACAAACCGAAATACGGTTGTGTGTCATCAGTTTAATACAATGGCTTCCAATGCCTTTACATAATGAATGATATTGCTTAATTGAAAGATGTTATTTCTACTCCAAAGGGTAATTGCATTCTCCAAGAGTAAATATTGGGCATGGTAACACTTAATTTGCTTGGTGAAGTGACTACACTTCAGACCTGATCAATTGTTTATTCTGCTATTTTATTCTCGAAGAATCAATGTAGTTTCTTACTCATTTTCATCAATAAGAATCACTACAAGCTACTTAGTATTGTCCGATCGAATTTAAATTTGTTTTATAATTTTGCTTAATGTATTTGAATTAATTCATTTTATTTTCATTTTACAATTTCTATTTTCTTATAAAGATACTTTTTATTCTCATTATGGAATCGTATATATTGTTCATGCAAATGGACAAGCCTGGGAAATTTTTTTGATGATTCCTACGATTACTATTTTTGGTAAAATGCGATTACTTTTTGATTTAGTTTTATGATATTATAATCTACTGAATTTTAATTTTATTAGCTGTTTCAATAAATAAATTATAATAATATGATAAGCGTTCTCTAAGAAATGTCTTCTGCTTAGATTTGAATTCAACGTTCATTAATTCATTAGGTATAGAAATATTTTTTATCAAGTTATCTTAATAACATGAAACTGCATATCTTTATTGTAAAATAAAACATAAAAAGACTCAACATTGAATGTAATTTGATAGAATTTACTAACTATAAAATTGCTTAATTAAGTAAAAAGTTATACATTCACACAACTCAAGTAATAAAATACAGTCAAGTTTGAAAGTAATTTGATGAAATT
>JAPDSC010039550.1:0-19864 GCA_026290005.1 Latrodectus geometricus
ATAATTAAAACGAAAATCTTGTCGTTATTAAAACAATTGAGTGCCAGACATGAATATAAATTTGAGGAAGACAAATTATTTTGCTCTTTCAATAGCTGTTCATTATCCTAAATGTGATAGAAATTAAAAAAAAAATAAATAAAATGTATAGTATTGTTATATTCATAAAACCTTGATTCCAACTAAATGTGCAAAAATCGAATAAACAAAATTGAATTAATGTTAAATTTTGAAAATTTTCCTTCCTTGATAAGAAATTTATTTCAACATTTAAACATTATGATGCTTTTAATAATGAAAGTGTTTAGTTAAAATAACATAAATTACTTATCAAATATGAAAAAATTTGAATTCATTTCTTCAGTTTCACTTATATATATTTTACTTGACTATTTCAAAAATTGAAACATTCCAGCTGTTTAATTTTTTAATTTGTAGGGAAAAAATGTAATTTTGTGTATTGCTATTAAAAAAAGATTTATTTTAAATAAAATGTATCAGTTGGTCTGTAGTTAATGTCTTATTATTATTTTTTAACTGGATGTTACTGCAAAGGCATAAAACTTACGTAAAAGTAAATTTTATATCAAGGCGCTAAAATAACTTCTATATTAAACTGAATTTCGTAGTTAATAGATAATATGATTATATATATGCATTTCTCTTAAAAATATTTCAGAAAAATTTTCTGGAAATTATAATGAAAAATTCTACATTCTGTTTCCTTAATTTTAATTACAATAATTGGTAATATTCTGTAAAGTGTATTGTTCGTAATGTTATTTTATTTAAAAATGTTATGAAGGGTAGTTTGAAATGAATTAGATAAAATGCAATTGAAAATATGAGCAATTAAATAAAAATATCTTTATATTTAGAATTGAATTTTTTTTATATCAAACATTTTAACTTTAAATTGTATTTAATGTCAAACAAAATTTTTTTCGTGTAATTTTGATGAATTTAAGTAATTTACCTTATTGCAATTACTTTTCAGCATGAAATTGTGTCAATGAACATGATTGATTATTTAATTGAGGAAAATAGTTTATATCCCATTTTGAAAAGATATGGTATTGGTCCTGAACAAATACAGCTTGTCAAAAATTACATTATTGGAGCAAGGGTAACGATTTATTACTGCCACTTTATTGAAATGAATGCTCAAAAATATAATCAATATTATAAAATTATTTTACAACTTTTAATTATTTTTATTTATTTTTGAAAAGCCTAGTGATCCAAGACGTGCATTCCTCTATCAGGTAATGTTTAAAAATTAAAATATTTTCTTTATTAATTCTTAGTTTTTTAAAATACTTGAATTACTTTTACATTCTTATAATAATTTTAACTTTTAAATACTTTGTACTCTTTTCAATGCAAAATTTAATAGCTAACTTTGTACTCTGATTTTCTACATTTTTTTTTAAACAAGTAAAAATTACAGATTGTTGTGAATGTATTTTTTAACCATTTATTTATTGCTGGAAGTATAAATGGAATTTATCGAACTTAATTTAATCCTTGCATCAGTTACATTTAAAAAAAATAAATAAAAGCTGTATTAGCATTGGTAATTAATACCACTATATTTAATGTGAAATTTTCCTAAGTAATTAACTAATTTGCAAGCATATTTTGCAATATATAAATAATATATATATTGTAAAATATATATATTATATATATATTGCAAAATATACAAAATATATATATATATATATATATATATATATATATATATATATATATATATATATATATATATATATATATATATAATCTGTCGAAAAAATTCTATTTTGTATCACATTTTTCAACTAAATAAAAATTACTATTAATTTTTAAGCAATTAAAACTTTTTTTTAGTTAAAGCAAATGAAATGTGTAATAAGAGTTTTTGTGAAACTTGAAAAATGTACAATTTTTAAGCAGTAATAACACATTAAGGAATGGAAGAGTCATTTTTCAGCTGGCACAAATTTTGGTTACAGTAGAGAGCTGGGAGCTGTCATTTCCTAATTTCAATATTATCAGCATTAGATCAGATAACTATACAGCCACTTAAAAGCTATAAGTACTCATACGGAATTTTAAGGAAATTGTTTTAATCAAAATTAGATAAAATATTCAATTGATCCCCCTCCTACCAAATAATATCATCACTTGAAAAGGAAGTATATTAAAAAATAAATTCAAAATATTAAAACTAAGTTCAGGTTAAATATACCATACATATACTGTTTGACCTAGTGATCATCAAAAATCATTTCAGCTTAAAATGCAAATACACATTCCTTTTCCAATAAATTCATTTCCAAATGTGTTAATGTGCATTACCCAGTAGTGAAAAAAATTCTTTGAAAAGTTTTTACACAAACCACTTACCTTGTCCAGATTAAAGACCCAAAAGATTCTTGCAATAAACTGAATTGCTTGCTTTAGATATTTTTTAATAAACATATTTGTTATATAATGTTTAACATAAGTCTAAATAAATGCTTTACATGTATAAGAATATTCAACAAAGTGCAACAGTCAGAAACATTTTGTATATTGTAATAGAGGAAAGTTTAAATTGTAGGAGCAATATATGGTTATTATTTTATCATTATTATCATGAGCAATTTAAAAATATTGCAAAATTGCAAGCATTAATATACATGAAGTATAATAACAACCATGATTGCAATTTTTTAATCATAAAAATAATAAAATTTTTATTAAATTTACCTCTATAATAATTAACCCCTTAAGGCATTTGCCTGTGTCTGACATGGGTGAATGTCATTGCCACATGCTTGTCTCACACGGGCGCTTTTGTTATTTCTAATGCCCGTCTCAGACCCGTTCCAGTAAAACTAGATAGGCTAAATTATATGCCATCTATATTAATATTAAATTATAATTAAACTTTTAACATAGATGGCATATGGATAATTTTTGGAAGTTTTTAAAAAAAAACTCATGCTTTAAGGGGTTAAGATAATTTTTTCATATTTAATAATTTTTTTCAAAGCCAAAAAAAAAAAATAAATAAATAAAAATAATAATAATAAAATAATTAAATAAATAAAATTAAATGAATAAATAATGAAAATGTAGAGTTGTATTATTTTTAAAACATTAAAATATGTATGTGCCTCTAAAACTATAGTACATAACATTTTAAAAATAAAGGCTTTTGTGTTAAAAATTTCAAAATACTTTGACACCACATAGTGGATAGTCTTTATCTGTAAGGTTTTCAAATAAGCATGTGCATTATTACCTTTTTAGTGTATAGCAATAAATAGCATTTATAATTACCAAGATCAAAGAAAATTTTTCTCTCATTAAAAATAAATTTATTCTTTAGACAATAAAATTAAATATATTCTTAATTGCTACCTGATGCTTATATTAGTTATACAAATATTTAATGGAAGTTTTCTGCCAATCTGGAATACATGTGGGTTTTACTTTAAATATTAAATAAGTTATAATTTCAGAGAGTACTAATTTTACCCTCATTACTTTTGAGCAATTCTCCAAAAAATATTAGAAATTACCAAATTGTGAACTATAATTTTTGTCTCACTACTAACTATAAAATTTTTAAAATTGCAAAAAAATTTGAAATTTTCAGTTGCTAGTTACTTTTTTTTAAAGTTTTTTACAATATATTAAGGTATTCTGAAATTTTATTTATGGTATCAATGATCATTAGTTTGACTAAGCTTTTGTTTTTATAATGAATAAAAGTATTATTATTTTGAACATATTACTGTATTAAAGTCTTTATACTTTACATTAAAACTAAATTCATTTCATTAAATTTGTATGTAAAAACTATTAAAAGTAGTGATACTTATTAAGTGTTTCATTTGAAATTTATCAATTTTTTGCAATAGATATTTTTACCATAATAATATATAATATTTGAAAAGTCAAAGCAATGTTTAAATAGTCAATTAAATAGGATTTTTATTATTTTCATATTGTCTTCTAATTTTTTTCCTAGATTGTAAATAATGATGATTCTGGTTTAGATGTAGATAAATGGGATTATTTCTTAAGAGATTGTCACTATTTGGGACTACCTCGTAGCTTTGAATATGAGCGCTTAATACAATGTGCAAGAGTTCTTTTAGTCAATGGGAAAACTCAAATTTGTTTTAGGGATAAAGTAAGAAAATCTTTTCAATTATTTATATGTTTGCAATGTTTATTAAATTAATAATACATATTATTAAGAAATTAATGTTTTATGAATTTTAATAACCATATGTTTTATAAAGTTTTAAAGTAATATATAAAATTTATTTTATATAGATATTTTAAAACAGATGCATAAAATTTTAACATATATATTAATAACAAGTAAATTTTGTCAAAATTTCAAACTTATTTCCTGTTATACCTGATTACCTATTATAAAATGTCATTGTGATCCAAAATTGTGTACATAGGCTGGAAATGTGTTTAAAAAAAATTGTAAAACTATTTTATCGATTAAAATAACTTTAATATGTGTTTTGGGGTGAATCAGAAATAGTGATATTCTAGAAGAAATAGAATATTCTGATATATTTGTGATTGTGTTAGAATTCTATCTTGTATAAATCTCGATCAAATTAGCTTTTGTCTGCTGAAAGTGGTTGAAAAAAATTCAGAAACCGAAAGAAAAGTTACATCAGAACAAATCTTTTTATTTTCAAAGTAATTTTAATTTTTATGTTTTGCTACTATTTGATTTAGTAAATAATATATTTTACACATCAATTTTCTTACCAAAATTTATGTTTTAGGAACTCAGTTCTTTTTATGCTTTAATGATTTTACAGTATTTAAATCACATAACTCTATATAATAGAACAAACTACATAAGAAAACAAAGAAATTATCTGCTTATATTTTAACATTAAAGTTGCTAAGTATAGTTGATTTTCAAATACGAAACTTGTGAGATTGTGTATTTGTGTTCAAATAACATTTACCATACCTAATTTGCTTAACTGTATTGCATCTTTATAAAACTGGATAAATTTTTGTTCCTTTTAAAATCTGATTTGTATGCACAAAGGAGCTTGATCTTAAAAATATTGCTAGTTGAATTCTTCATAAATCTTTCCTCTGTTTATTATTGATATTTCTATTATGCTTGATTATTAAAGCTTCATCTTATTCATATGACTAAAGAATACATAAACTTTTATATGGATATTAGGTTATCAGAGTGTAATCAGATTTTGAAACTAAAGTATTTTTTAATTTTTATTTTTTACCATTTAGAGATTGTATTATGTATTGTTTAATGTGTTCATTTAATGACTTGGAAATATTTGGCAACACTGATAAATCAACAAAGTAAAAATATTTAATAATGTAGGTAAACCTCATATATATTCTCATATATCCTCAAGTTATATTCACTAAAGCATTTTACTTTAAATTTTTAGTGTACAATTTATTTGGCATAATATAGTTGTTTTTTTGGAAATTTAAATTATATTTTATGGTGGAATTATATTTAAATACACAATTTAATATAATTCTTATAATCCTAGATTTTTAATTTATTTTTATGCCCAATATATTTGTATTCTAAATTTTTAAAATATTAAAATCTTTTAAACATATAATATTGTGCAATTTTTTCCAATTTCTTATTGGATTATCTAATTTTTGAAATTTTACTTGATTCAATTTACCATATTTTCCTGTGTATAATCCGCGGATTATGTGTTAAAAAAGGTTCCGAATTTCGTTGTGCGTATTTATCTGATAAAAATCATTCTCCATCACAAAAAAGTTTTGAAAAAAATACTGTTTTTGTTTCATAAAATAAATAACAGGAGGTACCAAGACACACCTGAGTTATTTAAGCTATAATCAGCTTTGTCCAATAACGTTCAAAAATAAATTCGGTTCTTTATAAAGATATTGCAGTTTCATGTCGCTAAAGTCATTTTGCAATTTGTCTTGATGTGAGCTGTTTCGTTTTGAAAATATTCAAATTCATATGGAAGCGAAAACTTATAATTCACACAGCAGATTTAAATTAAAAGCTATAGAGAAAGCAAATAAGAAAAAATGGTGACAAATGTGAAGTGAAAAACAAAGCACGCACGGTATAAAAAGAAAATTGTTATAAAATACGCAGTTTATAAATCCATTTCTTTCACGTAAATTTTAACGAAGCAAATATATGGTTTTTAAAAGTGTCTAACATCGTTTTAAAAGTTATTAGAAGCTAAATATCGATAAGTTTTACAAGAATCTTCTCAAAATTATCGCTCTTGACTGATCTGATGCTTTCATCTCAAGCTTATTGCACTTTGCGATGAGGTGGATCCAGACAGATCTTTTTCATAATAAATGCTTTTATTTTATTTTATGTGACACACCTATTATCAGCAGCACATATTTTATACTACGAGGGTCACTCTGAAATTTTTGAGATACAACGAGCTTTCTAAAGTTATACTTAAAATTTTAGGTGCGTTCAAAGTAGTCTCCTCCAGCGTCAATGCACTTTTGTAGACGAATTTTCTACAGATTAAATGCCTCAAGTCATTAATTTCTTGGAATAGATTAAACAAATGCATTTATAGCCACATCAATCTCTTCTTCTAAATGAAAACAACTTCCACGTAAGTTCTTTTTTGGATTAAAGAATAACCAAAAGTCGTGTATAGCTAGATTAGGTGAATACGGTGGATGTTCCATCACTTTAATTTGTTTTTGTTTAAGAAACTCGATTGTTAATCTGGCTGTATGTGAAGATGCATTGTCATGGTGAAGCACTAGTCCCCTAACATTCAGTTCTTGTAGAATTTTTGGAAGACATTTAGTGGTATACCAGTTTGCTGTTACAGTCTTCTGTCCTTCCAACTTGATGGCTTTGACCAATCCCGTACTTCTGAAGAAAACGGCATACGTCACTTTTTTCAGTGATCGTTGTTTTTTTCACCATTGTCGGCATGGGATCATCTTCAAAGACCCATACTTTGCTTTCTTGACGTGTTGGAACATCAAAAAACAGTATGTACGTTTCATCACCTGTTACAATTTTAGAAATGATGCGGTGGCCACCATCATTTAGCAATTTAAGAATTTCTTTACTGATTCTGACATGCTCTTTCTTTTTGGTGCTCAGTTAGATTATGGGGAACCCAACAGCAAATTACTTTTTTCATACGTAATTCTTCATAAATGATTTTGTGTATGGCTGCAGATCCAATGTTAAGTTCTTTCTGTATCATTTGATAGGTACAGCGATTATCATCCATTAACATTTTTCGTATGGCAGACACATTATTCGAGATTACTCCCGACGGAGGCTTTCCTGTGTGTTCTTCATCCTGAAGAAAATTGCGACCTCTTCTAAATTCTCTAAACTATCTGAATACCGTAGCACGAGCTGTAGATTCATCACCAAATGCTAATTGCAACCGTTGAACGCATTCTTCGTGATTTAATACTGCTTTAAAACCGTAGAAAATCATCGCGCAAAAAGGATCTCTGTCAAGTCCATTTTTACTTTTGTTTATTAAATTTTCTCTTCTGTTTCTTAAAATTTATTCTACACTAAACAAGTTGAAGTAAGTCAATAAAAAAATCATCTTCTGTGTTAAAATACTTTGTATTTTTATTTTGTATACCTCAAAAATTTCAGAGTAACCCTTGTATTGGCCGTAAAAAAAGTGCCGCGGATTATACGCCACTGTGGATTATGCGACGCTTTTTTCTCTTTTACTCGAAAAAAAAGGTCTTGTGGATAATACACCGCTGTGGATTATATACAGGAAAATATGGTAATTTGCGTATTGAGACAAATATTTCATTTAATAAATCATCAATGTTGCTGTTTAAAACACATTATAATTAATAATTTTAAAAAATGCTTATTTTTTAGGCTTTGGAAAGTGTATATAATGTTTTTAGGACAAGAAGCAATTTACATCGACTTGCTTATCAGCACAAGGTTATGATAATTATTGAAAAAATGTAATGTTTCTCACTTTCTTGCTTTCATTTGTTCATTTTTATTATAACTATTATTTTTATTTATTATTTATTTTCTTATTTCTTGTTATGATACTTTAAAGCAAATTTAATTTTGACAGGCTCATTGATGCTTTAATGTTTGCTGATGGTAAATGTGTTGGACCAAAAGGGTAAATTTAATAATTTACTTTTGAATTATTAATATCTATGTTGCCTTATGTAACTTATATGTAGATGTTAATATTTTCTAACTCTTAGCTTTTCAATATGAAACTATTATCTTTATTATAAAAAATTTCAAAACTATATTTAAAACATGTATTGAGATATACTTTCTAAATATCATTTTAAAATTATATGTTTTTTATTTTTTATGGTATTTTGGATTTTTATTGCATGTTTCAATTTCTATCCTTCGCTATTGATGTTTTTATGAGTTGAATTGTTTTAAGAGTTAAAAACATTACATAAAGTGTCCAATTTTTCCAAACAAATTAAAATAGAAATGAAGTATATAAAAATTTAAAATAAGCCTCAAATATATAATTTATATGTGAAAATAAAAAAACATTTAACTATATGTAACCAAATAGTTATATATGATAACAGCTCAAAAGTTAGAATTATAAGTAATAATTTTTTGCATTTAAACAATTATTATTATTAAACAATAATTATTATAACAATTATTAAACAATTTATGTACTTTAAAATTTAATTATTGTATTTTAAGTATTTATTTTCATAAAAGTGCATATAAGTTATTAAAATTATAAAAGAATTTCCATTTAAGCAGAAAAATATTCAGTGCTTTTCTTAAATCTTTACAATGAGTGAATTGGTAAATTAAAAGTATTTGTTTCATTTACTTGATCGAATGGTAGATTTTGTCATTAGTTTTAGATAGAAATGAATTTATTCCAATTTGTTTGATTTTTTATTTGATATATAAGCAGCATGAAATACAGAAACACTATAATTATGACCAATTGAAAAGTAGTGTTTCTTATATTTTAAATATTAATTATAATGTGTATAAGAGAGAGTATAAAATTTATAATAAATTTTAAAATATCTTATTTAGCCACTATATTTTATAATTTTCTTCTTTTTATTGTATTAAATATACACTTGTTAGTCACATTATAAAGAATATTTTTTAAGCAATATACCTTCTACATTTTCTAAAGTTTTTCACATGCTGAGAAAAATATGCAAAGGCAGCTATAAGAAACTGACGAAAAGTGTTTTCTGGAAAGGAAATATTTATTATAAGTTATAAAATCATAACTGAAAACTATAAATAATGGTGAAATATAAAGTGTAAAAAAATTAATAGGTTTAAAAATATTAAAACCGCTTTAAAATATTGATTGTAAATTCAAATATTTTCTCACATATTATTTATACCTAATTTGAATTCAGTTTTTGTATGTTGTTAAAAATTCTGAAAGTAAATAACTAGCTAGTAAGGAACAGATTAATTATGCATGGGAAAAATCTAGTCTGTCATTATTGATTAGCTATGAACTGTGTAATTAAGGACTTTAATTACATTTGATTATAGGTTATTATGAAGAAGCTTATTGAAAATTTAAACTTAGTAAATTATCTATTTGACAAATTTTCGGGAATTTTATTAACAGATTTATGTATAGAGAAACATCAATTTTTAAAATATGTGTCCATGGCAATTATTTACTTGATAATATGATTGTATTACATATGTATCTTGAAAATGATACTGTACCAGGAATTCACATGCTATTCTTTCTATCGATGTGTTTTTATTATGTTTCCTTTTATAGCAATTTAATTATTAGAGAAAAATTTTTTGTTATTTACATATGTCAGATATTATGAAGCTAATTAATATGCTTTTTGAACATGAATACTTCACAAGTTGCTTTTGATAAGAATATGTGAATTAAAATTTCAAATTTCATTTCCTATGTGTATTTTTTCACTGTTATACTAGTTGCAACTGTTATGAGTTTTGTTGACTTTTTACTAAGTATTCAAAATTTAAAACTTAATTTTGAAAGAAATTATAATAATTTTAATTTATTAATTAGTTAATAATAATTTAACTTAAATAACACTAATTATTCTTATTTATGAGATTTATAAAATAGCATGAAAGGAATTTTATGGAAAAGCATGAAATTAAACTTCTTTATCTGCACTTGTTGGCATATTATCTAGAGAAGTTAAGTGTTCTTTTCTATTTTGTAAATTCTTCTAAAAGATCTGATAAATTCTGTACAGATAACATTTTCAGGAATTAATATGTGTGAAGAAAATTATATATAAATTTTGCAAAATTAAAGCAGAAAATAACCTTATATATCTGATGAGCAGAATGAACTATTAAGCTATTCTATTTAGGAATTCATAAAAAAATCAGTATTGATTATATTACAGAATACTTTTATGATTGTAATTATGTAATTGCTCTCACATAAAAGTATGAAGCTGTTTGCTCTTTGTTCTAGCCAAATTTTACAATCGTGTTATTGTGTAACTATTAAAATAGAATTAGTCTTAAATCTATCTTCAAATAATGTTATTTTTTAATGATTCTGAATAAGAACTATGAAAATTGTAATTTTAAAACCAATTGAAAGCACTATGCTTGAAATACATATATTCTATAGATCCTATCATATTACCTTAATATTATTCACATTAATTATAAAATTATTTTTGTTCTTGTGATTAAAGGCTTTTTAAATTATAGTTTTTCTATCTTTGATATAAATATTTGTTCTTCAAACTGATAAAAAAAAATTTGTGACCGAATATTTAAAAGCATTTTTATATTTTAATGATTTCAGATAGTAGTAATTTATTTAATTTATTATTTAATAAAAAAATGGTTATTCTATTATTAATAAGTTTTTAATATTGTCTTTTCCATAATAATAATTTTAAGCATTTGAATTTTTATAGAGAAGTATTAGAATTTTTTGAATGGAGTGTATCTGCTGCTGAATCTAGTGGAAAAGAATTACAGAAATCTTTGGAAAATTATTGCTTGTTAACTGACAATGTACTTTCTTATATAAAATTTTCACCTGATCCTACCATGCAAAGAAGTGCTAATATAATTCAAGCAATTGAACGAAGATCTTGTAAAGAGTATGGTTTCTATCAGCATGTTGGTATGAAAATACTCCCCCATTACATAAGTGAAGTAAGAAATTTTAATCTGAAAATAATCTCTTTCTCAAGTATATATTATTTTATAACTAATTTTCATTATAGTCATGTATATAATATTAAATATGTTTATTAGAACTACACATGCATGCACACACACACACACACACACTTTTATGCAGTCGTTTTAATTTCGTTTTGTAAAATTTTGGTCTTAATATCGTCATATTTATTTTCAGCAATCTCAACAATTTTGAGTAATGTGAATTCTCAACTACTCACAGCATTTTAGACATTTTTATATATTTTTAACCAGAACAAATGGAGATTTGAATTAAAACAATCAGGATATTTATCTACTCTATGGTGGTCGTAAAATATATTCATATCAATTATTTATTATTGTTATCCCATTGCCATATTCACTGTAGTAAGTTTTAAGTGTTGAATCCAAATACTATTTTTAGGCATAAATTGAGCTTAAATGTTAATGTTTATTATTGGTCAGTATAACTGACTTCTAAATTATTTTTCCAATGATTATCTTAACTCTTTTGGAAACGTTATTTTTTTAACCTTTTGAAATTAGTTTTAAGGTAAACAATACTCAGATTTACATATGTATCATTCTGTGTACTTCTATTTATGTCAACTATCCAAATATTGCAGTGGTACAACATATATAAATGGCACCTGGATACAATTTGTTTTTAATGCTCTTCCTTGAAAAAAAGTGTAATAACTTATAAAATATACAAAAAATAAGAAAAAAATACAAAGAACAATTGAATGAAGTAGCTAATAAACAATTATTAATAAACAATAAAATTAATAAACGATTATTTGTAAAACTCAGGGTAGGTTATAAATTTAAGACAAAAGTTCCAGCTAAAAAATCAAAATTAATGGGTTTAGAAATGTCAGTGCACTGTCAGACTTATAATAATTTAGAACTGCTTAAAAAATATTGTTTATTTTATTTATTATATAATTGCTAACATAAAATCTTTAAATAAAGAAATATATATAATATTATAGAATAACTTCTGCCTGTAATGAATATTTTAAACATAAGTTTTTATCAACAACAATAATATGATTTATTAATTACACTGCATACATATTCCTTGCTATTGATTAAGCAAATTATTCAAATATTTCAACAAAGTTGATCATTCCAAAATTTTCAGAATGTTTTATGTATGACTCATGTTTAGAAAAAACATTTTCACCATAAAAGATAATGAAAATAAGTTGTAATGAAGTTTTATGTTTAATATCTCCAAAACAAAATTACTTATTTATATATATATTTTAAAAGAATTAGAAATTCTCTGAGTCTAACAGCTTATAATATTATTATGAGCAGTTTTTCCAAAAAATCAATACATTTATTATTTTTTCCATTTTTTCAAAGATAATTATCAGAAAATACAGATATTTAGATTAAGGAAAGAAAAATATTTTAACATTTATACGTATAATTTGGATAAGGTTTCTCAAAATTTAACAAAGCAGTTTAAAATATCTGCTTATTTTTTATATATTCAATAAGATGATTTTTCAAGATTTTGAAATATATTTCATATTTAAAATAAGAGCTAATTTTTATTATCAAATTTTTTAAGTAACTATTTAAGTAAGTAATTTCATTGGTATATTTCCCCTTATCTTTCAATAAATTTGTTATAATCAAAGACATTTCGAATTTTTAAATTTTTACAATGCATAGTAATAATTAAATAGATATCTGTATTTCTTTAGAAGCATTTCTTTCAAGCTGAAAGAAGTTTCTTCATTTAAATTGCCAATATTTTTTAAATTAACTATTTCATAAAACTTTTTATGATTATTGTAGGTAATAAAAAAGAAAAAGACATTTAATTCATTTTGATAAATTAATGTTTGAAAAGATAATTTTTATCATTAAGAGCTGCAATGAAGACTACAAAATTACTAATCAATTCAAAATTATTTTCCAAAATTGGATTTATTAAATAACATGATTTTAAGTAAATAATTTTTCATAATTAGCAATTTGATTTTAAATTCCATACATGCATGTTAATCAACATTTTGACGAGCAAAAAAATTGATGTTAAGTAAACAAATATAAAGAATATGTGATAAAATATAAAAAAATTTGTGATTAAAACAACTGTCAATAAATTTTATTTGTGTCAAAATTTAAGATTTTCAAAGGTTATAACTTAATTTTCTACAAAGTTTATCACTTATAACAAAATTATGCTATTTGCTAAAAACCAAAATTTGTGAGAGTTAAACTAACAGTGTTCTGGTAAGAATGTAAATTTGAGGAGCAATTCCCTATTTTTATTAATTCAGTCTGCTGCTGATCCCAAACATTTTGGTTAATGACAAATATGTTTCAGTAGGAACTTTCTCACAAGTATAACATAACATGAGACCAAGAAGCTACAGCAAAAATTGAGATAAAAACACATTTTTCTGTATTCTCTTGAGATGCTGAGTAATTTCACTGAGTCTTTATATTCTGTTTGTTTTTATTAAAAGTGAATAATGATTTTTGTCTGACATTATAAAAAAATTGAAATGATTTTTAAGAAATTATGCCATGAAAATTGATATTTTTAAGTAATTTGTTCAATTTTGAAATTTTTCTTTTCCTTATCCTTCTTTTCTTGGTAAGGAAGAAACCTAAATATAAGTAATTTAATAAGCATGTGGAAAAAAAGGAACATGAAGATCATTAGAGTTTGTAATATTACATTAATTGATTTTTCTTTAAAGTAAAGGTTTCTAAAGATATGATTCACTATTATCCAGATTTAGATTTCCTAAGGCCCAACTGTCGAATGTAACTATATATTTACGTACCTACTTGTACTTTATTTTTAGTTTATTTTTGAACATGACACAATAATTATTATATTTGAAATATATTTTTTGGATAAATTCGTATTTGAAACTATTTGATGTTCTTCAGCTAGCTCTGGCATGCTTCAGCAACTGGCATGATGGACACCCTTACCCCACTACACTTCTGATTTCATGTTCATACATGTTTATGTTCATGCATGTTTAATTTTCTAGCTATTCTTTTATCATTTTAGAACATATGCATTCATATTTCCTCTTGCACACTAAAAGATTCTGTTATTTTTTGGATTGTGATGTATATTACTTTCCTATCTTTTCATTTTATCTCTATACCAAATCTATAAGCAGTAGAAACAGTCAATTTCATTTATTATTATTTTATTAAATAAAAAAACTCATGACAAAAGTTTAAAAACTAAAATTTTTTTAGCTTTATCATATTTTAGATTGATTTTAATCTAATTAGGGATTATCAAATTCAAAAACTAAGCTAGTGATAACCATTTGAAATGAAGAACTTTCATTCGAAATGCCAAGTTTTTATTCCAATAGTTTTCAGTAATAATATAAAATTTCATTCTATTTAAAGCTATGGAGAGCGAAATGATCTTAATCCTTAAAAGAGGTTAAAATATCTGTGAAATTTTTATTTATATCGATAAAATTATGTGTATAATTAATTTAAATTAGTTTTGGACGACAAATTTGTAAATTTGATGAATATTTTATGATGAAACTGAACATGTATATTATATTTCACTTAAACAACATGAGAGAGAGAGAGAGAGGTGGTATAAATAATTACATAACATTTTTATCTCTTTATTCCTTGATTATAGAGAAAGTAGAAGCAAATTTTTATAAGCTTAGTTAATAATTTGATATGAATATATATGCTATAATATGTGATCAATTAAAGTATATGGGACTGCTTGTCATACACAATTTTTATATTGTTTCTACTTTTACAAATATACTTTTTAATAAGATTAATTAGTTTTTGAAGAAATATTCCTTTTAAATTTGATAATTAAAAAATTTAGTCTCACTAGATTGTTTGTATTGAAAAATGGCAATCAAATCTCAAGTTTCTTTATTCTTTTTTCATCTCTTGATTTGGAAACAAAGGAGCTTTTAACAAGCATTATTATCTAAATTGATAAGAAACTTGTATGTTGAAGTTCTTTAAAGTATTTTTTATTTTATGATGTATCCTTTTTTAATTTTCATTTAAC
This sequence comes from Latrodectus geometricus, assembly GCA_026290005.1. NCBI lineage: Eukaryota > Metazoa > Arthropoda > Arachnida > Araneae > Theridiidae > Latrodectus > Latrodectus geometricus. Next base: position 15,255 of record JAPDSC010039550.1, read on the forward strand.
AAACTTTTGAAGTAGATGCTTGTTATGAACATGATTAATTCTTTGAGATAGAAAGTAACTAATGTTTCATATTTTATGTGAATCTCCCAGCAATTAATATACTTCCAACAAAGTACCTTTTTATCACTCCCATATGGAATTTGTTAGCAAATGCTATAGATCTTTTTGAGATGTTAAAGAACGTGTTAATTTAATTCTTTTAAATTAAACAAATTATGCAAAGTTACATATCATTTTTAAAAGGGCGTAAAATAAAGGTAATGATCATAATTTTACACCTTAATTCTTTTTGTTGAAGCTTCACAATTTTTATAAGATTAGTTAATCCTTCAAAAAACTAAATGTTCTAAATTTTGTTAGAATATGTCATGATGTGTGAGATTGCATGATATGTCCTATTTTTCAAATCTTTTCCACTCTCTCTTGAAAAGATAACTTTTGTTTTAAATTTTTTGTGGATCAATCTAGTAACTTCTAATTTGTACAATATTCTTTATTCTCTCTTATTCTTCGATTTAGGAGAGAGTAAGCAAGTTTAATAGTTAAGTTTTTGCTAAAAAATCTATATTACAAGAAAATATGTATTATAAATCTTTTAAAAATTCTTTTTATCTGTGTGAAACTGTATGAAATTTGAAAAAACTTACATATAACTGTATACACAGATATATATTTTTAATTCAAATAAGTTTATTATTTAAAATAATTTCCATTAACTAATCAAGAAATATTTATTTTACTAACCTAACTATGGTTTATTATTTATTCAAAATAATGAATTTTTTTATGCATTTAAAAATTATTATATTTACAAATTGAACAATTTTAATTTTAGAAAGAAATCCACAATAGACTTTGCTTATTTTTATCTGCTGCAAACAAGAACTTTCTAAAAGTTGCTATAAATTCTCATTCTGTCAAGGAAAATTTAAATCCTGAAATTTCAAATCCAGTGAATCCAGAGGACATTTGTGTTTGTGTGAGTTGTTTTTTCTATTCTTGTAAAATCAAGCCCAAATTTTACGTGCATTTATTTATTTTTGAAAAAAATTATTCATTCAAAAATTATCATTCATTAAAATATATTATTTTATTCTAAATTATCTCCCTGCGAAGTATAGCTACCTATTGTTACAGCAAGGAAGTGACATGTTACACATGTAGAATTTATGGGATAGGAAATGGATGATTTGATATGCCAATTAGTTTTCGGTACATTCATATAAAATAAAGTCCTTGCTTAAAGTAACATCTACAATGTATTTTAAAAAAAAAATTATGCATGTGACTTTGCTGTGTAAATTGCATATGAAAATTGTTGCTGGACAAAATTTGTTTGAGTGCATCGTGTAGGAAAAATGCTAACCATTAAGTTTCTGATTTTGATAGAGGTCAAATTGTAGTTTGCTAGGCTTAAGAGATTTATCATTTTGCAGAATTATTCTCGCATCGTTGAGAGCCCATAACTTTGCAGAATAGGGACTCCCCAGAATGGATATCAGCATCCCGTTATAACTAACTTATGTGAAGACATATTAAAGATTATAAAGTCATGTCATGAGCTCCCAGTCAAGAAATAAGGTCATTTGCGAGATGAATTCGAAGGCTCTTGTAACAAGATGAATTTTAACTTAGGGACTCTGAATTAGGGTGTCCTGGGTACATGTACATCCTGACATGAATGTTTCGAATGGTATGTCAGCAACAAATCTGGATGTCTGAATAGAATGACCATGTTTTCAGACTAATTTTGCTTTTATTTATTGCATCATGATGGTTGTATCTTGTTTGCTAATATCATAGGGGATACTCATTGTCAAACTGTTTTCAACATTGTAAAACTGACACCTTAAATAGAATGATGGTATGAAGTGTGACGGAATACATTCTGGTTTGCACTGGTGGCACTTTTAATGATAACTGATACATTTCACTTGCCTTGCCATCATATTGGTTTTTCCTTTAGGTAAACTGTACCAAATGCTATGATTTAGTAGCATAATGTACGACCATATATTGCTGGTATTGTAGCTTTTCTTAATGCAGAAATTATTTTGCTGCTGCACTAGACAGTACTTTCTTCTAATTTCTCAAAAATAGAAAATGTCTGGTCTTTGGAGTTGCTGTGAGACTGGTTCATCTCTGTATACTAGGCACAATTGTATGGCACTTCTGTATTATATACTAGTCACTACAGTTGATAAGTTATGGCATGTTTTTTAAACTGAATAGGCATCTTTATTTAGGGTTAACTTTTCAGTTGTCCCAGCCTATGTATACCATCCAGTTCCAAATTTCTTGAAAATTTAATTACTAATTATTTGTAGCTTAATAGTTGTAAATAACAAAATCATACCTTTTATACATTTCTTCTAGGTATAGCAATTTTAATGATCAGTTGTGAAATTTGCATGAACGATAGAATTTTTAGAAGGTCGTCTTAATTAAATCTTTTTTATTTGATAAACCAGAAAATTTATAGAACAAGTTATCATACTTAGTTAGATATTTATGTAAGTTTCGTTTTTACTTTTATCAATGTAAGTATAAATAAAATTCTGATTTTATTTATATTTATTTTACACAAATTAGCTTCCATTTAAATTTCTTTCAAATGAAAAAATTTTGATTTTTCTTTTTTAAAATTCCATAAAAAATGTAATTTCTTACTAATATAGAATATTGAAATTTCTGAGTTTTGTAACTAGGAAATATTAACTTCATGTATTTTTTATTTTAAAAATTTTACATGACATAAAAATATGTAATTAGAAATGATTATATCTGTTAAATGTTTAATTGTATTTTCCCCTCAATTTTAATATATTTATGTTATTTTTATAATAAGAAATCTAATATCTTTATTGATTTTAGTTAAATAAAATAAAATCATTAATTTCCTAAATTACTTTTGTCATTACTAAAATTTTATGCAAGTTATGATATGTGGTTAATCTTATAAAAAGACTTTGGAACATTAGATACTTGCAACCAATGTCATTTACTAAATTAATATTACTAGCTTCATTAAGTAAATTTGTTTTTGAAGAATAGATTCAAATGCTTAAATTAATCAATTTTTATTTATAATTAGCACTCAAAATATACGAATAAGCTATATATATAATTAATACTTTCTTTTATAAATTTAATTCTTCCATTGATAATAAAATTTGACAAATTTAATTTGTTTTTCAATTTGATTATGTATAGTTACTTTTGGTGAAATTTAGGTGCATTTTTGTCCTTATAAAATATCTTTTCCTCTGTTCATTCTTCTCATTTAATCATATTTAATGTTTCTTATAATTAAAAAATTACTTTTTGTTTTTAAATTATGTATTTTTATTCATAGGTTGTTTCTATAAACTGGGGCAAAAAAGATAAAAATCCTGTTGATTTTGTGCACTTTTATTCAAAGAATTCTATTTTATCAAATCATACTGGAAATTATTCTGAAGTTTCTGCTCTTTTACCTAAATCATTTGAAGAAATTCAAGTACATGTGTTATGTGGCCGTAGTGATATCTTTGCTCTACAAGTGGCACAATGGTGTTATGAAAAAGTGTTCAACTGTCCGTATGCGAACGGAAATGTCATTAATGACATTTAATTGATTTAATATCTATAATTCTGTAATAAATTAATTATGTGGCCTTGTTACCTTTAAAATAATTTAATAAATTTTAGCAGCATATAAAATATGTGATTGCATTCGTAGTACTTAAAGATTTGTTTTAAATTATTCCTAAGAATTTGTAATGATAGCACAGTTTTTAATCTGAGAAAAATAAAAGGAAGTTCACATGAATTTGATGTTCATATTGTAGGTATAAAAATAGAAGAAAATAATTTTGATATTTATCTTTTAAAATTTAAATATATGTGTGAAGATTTTGCATTTCTGCTTTTCAAATGTGATATATTTATTATGTATATAGATATTTATTTGTAGTTTACAGAAAAAATAAAAGGCAAACTATCTTGTTTTAATTTTATTTAAAATGTTGTCAAAAATTTTGTTTGAAGACAGGAAAATCCTGACATTTGAAAACAACAAAATCATTTTGCTTGCAATGCTAATATTATTCTGTAGTGTGTTTTGATATCTAGCTCTAATAAGGATGAATGCATTATTATACTCTGAAAATATATCTTTTATGGAATGCTTATATTAATGAAAAATATTTGATTTAAATAATTCAAATTATCTTATTTGAACTGGGCAAAAATTATTTCCTGACAATAAGTTTTACTGATTTAATTCATTTATAATTCTAAGTTTCTAATTTGTTTTGTGTTTTAAAGATTTTTATTTTAATTAAAACAAAAAGCAGAGTACGATATGAATTCTTCCTCAGAATAATAGCTTATTTGTAAATTTTTCTTAATTAAAAGATATTTTCATGTGCTGTTTAATCATTTCTTTTATTGAATGCATCTGTGTTATTTAATGAAAGGAAAGTTAGTTTTAAAGATTTCTCGTTTTGAAGACTTAAACATAATAAATTAAAGGAAATTATGTTTAGTTTTATAAAAGTATTTTTAATATTAAAACTTTTTATATTTAACTTAAAAACTTAAATATAAAAAGTTTTAATATAAAATAT
>JAPDSC010039554.1:373-17446 GCA_026290005.1 Latrodectus geometricus
CAAGAGCGGAAAAAAATCTTCAAGTGCTCGAGAGAAAGGAAGTAAGTAATGGGAAAATAATACAGATTTGAATTTTTTTGTAATTAGTTTTCGATTAACAGCGTGAATTTCGAAGTGAATTTTTAAAACGTGATTGTGGATTGTTCTTTTTTACAATAGCAAATTTAAGATACATAGGTGTAAGCATTTACGTTTAAATTATTCTTATTATTGGAATTACATTATTAGTTAGCAAGAATATTTTGTAGACAAATTTTTATTTTAAACCGAACTATTCACTTAATTGCAGATAATAAAATAATTATTTCTTGAATTTATTTTGATCCAATATTTCCTTTGCATAATTTTTAATGGATCTATTTAAATGACAAACATTAAGAATTCATTCCATTTACAATGAACTTTTCAACATTTATTAAAAGCTTAATATACAGAATTATGTACATAAACATGTATTAATTCTTGACTTGTACTTTTACATCGTATAAAAGTATTTTAACTATTTATTAAAATACATTAATTGTTCTTCACTTTCTCGAATCAAGATTAAGAAATTTGATTTTAACTCTCACGATGTTCAGGAATAACATAAATTATTGTTGAATCCTTTAGATCTAATTATTGTAATTCTTATGGTTCATGGAGAGTTAAATTTAATTATTTTAATTTTTTTATTTATAGAGAAAACCAGAAGTAAATCTGTTGAACCCAAGGCCATTCCAACCGTTAGTCGCAAGGTTCAACAAATGGCCGATGGCACTCTATACTTAGTGACAACAGTGTCAGGGGATACAGCTCTTCCAGGCGTTTATTCAGATTCTCCGGACACTTCAAGCGAGTTGAGTAGTCACAAGCCTGTTAAGCCAAATGGTGAATCTAACTGCTAACGAACATTCTGGAACAAAAAGAACTTCGTCCTTTCTGAAACTTTATTTGTGCTTTAAAATGACATTAATTTTTTGTTCCTATGAAATGAATATTGATGAATTTTCCAATATGCAGTGGCTTTTCAACTTCTAAGAAAGAATTATTCAGAAGCCTTGTTCTAGATGATTTTCTTGTGGATAATAGTTACTTATTTTGTGGCTCGACGCTGGTGTGTCCCTAATAAAACGCCATTTGTGGTTGATTCTGTATTTTCATGGAATCTTCTAAAAGTAATTTTTAAGCTCTTTAATGTACATTTTGTAACATATTTTTATACATTTAAAATTTTTAATATTTCGGAAATAAAACTATTTACACTAAAAATGCATTTTTTCATCAAGAATGAGTAAGATTATTTATTCAACTTCAAACATTGATTATTATAATTAAGATATCATAAACTGAACTGTTTTTTATTGTATAAAATATTTTAATTATTTTTTGGATATCAAGAAAATTATAGCTGTGAAAAATTTACATTTTTACTTAAAACTCTTTGGAAGCACATAAAAATTCTAGAGTTTTGAAATCCATAAATGGAATTAACAACTTTAGTAACATTATGTTAGAATTAAAATGTTAAGTGTTTTACTTAAAATTTCTTTTATGTCTTAAGTATTCTGACTGTGATTACAAAATGTTTTAACTTATATATGAATGTATCACTAAACATTTTTTTATTAAATTTTAGAAAAGTGTTTCAGATTTATAATGCTGCAAGCAGAATACGATTTGTATATATTTTATGTATTTGAATGTTTTGAGAGATTTTGTATTTATAAATTTACTGATTTTTGATTATTATATTAGTAGGATAAGAAATAGTGTGCGTTATTTAAAAAAATATAGTAATAGTTCACTGTAAATTTATAGTTAATTTTGCCTTGGAATTAATTAAATCCGAATGGATGTTTTTATAAAATTTTATAATCAGTTTGTTTTGAAACACAAAATAATTAAGTTATGTACATAAATACATTATATTTCACATATCTTTAAAAAAATATCTGCTATGTATTATACTAATTTATATTCTATAGAGTAAAGAAAATTATACTTTAAGGAATTTCTATTACATATTAGCAACGTTGCAAAAACTATTAAAATATGAAAATATGCAACTCATAAATATGTTGCAATTTATTAAATTGCAACGTATTTATGCAGTTGCAACTTAAAAGCTAAAATCTTTCTTCTGCATCTACAAATGTTGTTAATGCAAAAATCTTTATAAAAATTAATATTTGTCTTGATGTTTCATATTAAAACAAGATGAAATATTTCACATTAAAAATACATAAAATTATTTTTAAACAGTTTAATTAAATATAATATATTCATTTAACTGTTTTAGTTTCTATAGTAAATTCTATTAAAATTAAACATTTTCAATTCACTGAGAATAATGATCTAAAATTGTATAGTCTTTTGTATTATGTATTAAACAACTTGATTTTTAAGTATTGTTTTACTAAAGATTGTGTTTATTTCTATTCTTATTTGTTTTTGTAAATAATATTTTCTGTTTTCTATTTATAAGAATTATTTAAAAGCTTTTGTAAATGTATGTATACTTAATAAATCGTTGAAATATTTCCAAAGATATAAATTTTGTTATTTATGTATTAATAAACTATGAATTTATTGATAATTGAAATTTTGCATTGTATCAAGCAATACTATTGTCAGAATTACTTTAATTATATGAATTCAAATACAGCTTGAGACCAAAGTTTTGTAAAATTGAATATTGTATAAATTTATGCACAAAAATTATTATCGCATCTCCACTTTGTAATTCTATGTTATTTGGCTTTTTTAAACCCTGTTTAACAATAAAGCTTTTCTAAACAAGTGAACTACATTTTATGTATTTCAGAAAAATATTACATCATATTACCTAAAAAAATATTATCTAATAAAAATATTATCAGCATTTCAAAAAAAAAAAAAAAAAAAAAATTAAAATCTACTTTATATTAATAATATACTATTTCATGTAGATAATTATGATAAATAGTAATAAGGATAAATTATACTCAAGATATATTATAATTTAAATTTATCTTCTTTAAAGTAACGACTAATTTAAAAAAACTCTAACTTCATACACACAAGCCATATGTGAAAATTTAAATCTTCACAATACATAACACGTTGTAGCTAATGTTGACAACCTGAAAAAAAACTATGCCCAATTTCTAAATAATTAAATTCAGACATAGCATGTTGTAGTTTATTTTGACAAGGGAGTAATTATATCATGCTTACAATATTTATGGACAAAGAACTGTTTCTTAAATAAAATATTCAAGATGCTTAGAAATTTTACGTTTCTTCCTGTTAGACCACCACAAACACAGCTATAAATATATGATTGATACCTAATAAATGAAATTGATAGAGTGATATTTACATGAATTTACTTTAAAAAATAAATAATAAAATAGAGAAACATGTACTCTTCATTAAAGCCTTTAAATGGAATAGAGGTAAACCGTGCTTATGCAATATGTGAGAAAGGCTAAACCGTATTCGATTGCATTGATAATTGCTTTAATTTTTCTAAAATTTTCCTTGCACAACTTCTTTAACGAATGATATGTGCATAATAAAATCCCAACTGATATGATACAAAGGCCAAAGACGCTATTTCATATCAATGAAAGCTTTTCAAACCAAGCAACTTCAAAAATTCTTTTAAATAAGTACACTGCTTATTCCTTCAGGCCATGTCAATCAGTGTTATATCCACCAGGGACATGTTTAAATTTTTTTTTGTTTGTGTACGTGTTTTAAAAACAAATGATTTAAGAAAGAGTTCAATCAATAAAAAAATCATTAAATGAAAATAAATAAATGCTATAATCATTATTCTGTTCCGATCTCTATCCACACTTTTTCTAGAAAAATCTAGTTTTCTAATTTTGTGCATAGATTTCAGAAATGGTGACGTATTCAATAAGAAGACTAAAGATTTCTTCTTGAACTTAATCTCTAATAAGCCATTTAGCAAAGAAATTCTCCAAATTTCATGTTTTGAACACAATATTCGATGATGCTTGATTAATTTTTCATTTATCCAAGATAATAAGTTTGGATGGACATTCTAGTGTTTAGTTAGCCCATAAATTTCTTTATTTTAATGATAATTTCTAACTAAAATTAAGAAAAGTTCCAATGTAACGAGTTAATTCTCAAACTCCATTTTCATTTCAACCATATGCTTCAATTGTGTACGTGTTTTAAGCCTTTTTCACGTTCAGTCAATTTACCCTGGGGCGTTAATCTGCTCCGAAGTATTTATAAGTCAGATATTCTTAGATAAAAGAAAACTTATACGTAATAATAGCACTACTATTAGGAAAAATTCGACCTTAATAATCAATACAATCTTTAAGAGTGATATATTCATTCTCACGCCTTTCCAACATTTAAATTCCTGCTTTTCAAAGCATCCATCGTTGGCCTCAAAATAGGCTTCAATTTTGCCAAAAACTTCTTTATCAGACACAAATCTCTTTCCCTGGAGCATTCATTTTTAAGCTTGTAAACAAAACATAATCCCCTGTAGCTAAATCTAGAGAATCCAGGAACAGGAGTAATATTTCAAAGTGCAACTGGTATAATCATACCATTGTTGTAATTGATTTACGTAAAGAAGCATTGTGTCTTGGTGATGAAGTAATTTCTTTTTCTTCATTTCGAGCCATTTTTAGTCGATTTCTTCTCATAAGTTGTTTGATGGGTCTTCGTTTCTTAAGATAATAAATTTTTGTATGCATCCCAAAATGCAAAAGCCAAAACATTGCCAGCTGGCATTTACCTTTTTTGCCACTTTAATTGGTTTTCTCTGATATCTATTACTCTATTGACTGTATGAATATGTATACATGCGCACACATAAACACATTTATGTATGTATATATGCATATTATGACGAAACCATATTTTTTTAATATAAAATAAACGCGAATTTTTAATATAATACAAACGATAAAAATGAAATTTGCTTTTATTTTCTAAAAAACGTATTAAAATAAGTATTATCATTCTTTTTGTTCTTAATAATCATAGCTCATACTTGATAAAAAAACAGCTTAAATTTGTTGTTCATTTCCTTTTTAATTCAAATATAAAAAATGTGACCCTAAAAATTACATTTCTTTTCATGCTACAATCGAGTTGATATTTTTTTTATTTTTTGTATTATAAATTGAGACAGTGGATATCCTTTATTTTAATTATTTGAGATAAGCATAGCTAAAATGTAATATTAATTATTCTGAAGTTTTTTTTTTCTAATGGCCAAGATTACAAAAGACCCTTCTTCTTCTTGAGTTGTCAGATATCTGGCACCTCTGCATTGTTGCATTTTGTACCATGCTCCAAGCCCAATTTTTTCCTAGTTCCATTGTCTTGGGTCACCTACTTTGCTTATAAAGTCTGATAGGCCCTCAATGGAGTACAAAAGACCCTTGCACCACAAGGCAGAAGAAACAAATTAAAGCAAACTGGTGAGAAAAGTCTATGAACTTAATGAATCCCTGCGCCAGAAACGGTCACTCAAAGAAGAATCCTTTACTGCTGGTCAGCGAAAAATGTGGTCAGCATCCATGTCCTCCCAAAGATCACAAAGTGTGCAGAAAGGGGCCTCAACAACATGGATTCGATGTAGATGTTTTAGGAGGCAGTCATGTCCAGTTTCCAGACGAAACTCAGCAACTGCTATACGTTTTGGCCACATGTGAAGATCCCAAAGTTTATTCCACCAGATCTTATTGGAATTTCTCTCAACAAATTGATGTTGGACAAGGTCATTCATCATTTTCTTGATGATACGCTTGGCACTGGTAAGAGGGACAACTTTCTTTAATGTTTGTAGAACTAAAGCTCCTTTTTTTGCAAGATGGTCCGCTATTTCATTACCAGATACACCGCAATGATCAAGGATCCATTGCAAGACAATTCAATGGATCCCTCTGTGGATCTCAATAGATCTCCCCTGATCATTCTCAAGTTAATATCATTAATTTCAATGATTGCTTTATTTGTTGTATAAGGCTTCATAGAAAACTTTATAAGACATTTTAACTGTTAAAAAATATTCTACAAAAATCGAGCTACACTTTTTATGGAAATGACTGTACCTTAATTTAAATATGTGCTAGCTTACGCTCTCATTTTAAAAATAATTATACTAATTAATTATTCCAACCTCTTATTGATGCAAACTGAAGTATTGAGAAAGGTAAAAAAAGATATGGTGCTTTATAATTATGTGGGAGGGAAAAAAGTTTTTATGTTTGTTGTTGTTTCTGATGACACTTGGCGACGCCAAGCCCGCCCATCAGAGGCTAGACGAATTAAGTCAGAGAGAGAGTGTCTTCCGTTTTTTGAATAGAGCACCCTCATACGAAGCTGGAAGTATGACTTTTGGCTCATAGGTGGCAGCACCATCTGAATCTTCCAATTTAGAGATAGAAACCAGAGAAGACCCAAATCCTGGCTCCAACCACCGCCAGAAGTATTAGTTTGGAATGGGAGCATGGAAGACATTGCGACCTGACAGATTTAACATGCCCCAGTTGCCCTTAGTGAACACGACGGATCATCGGCTAAGCCGGGATTCGAACTCACCACCATTTGGTAACGAGAACGATGCCCTAACCAAACAGGCCTCCGCTGACCTTTTATGATTGTTCGACAGAGAAGTAAACTATATCTGAATTGTTTTTATTTAGTACCTGAAAGCTCTTATAAGAGTTTTCAGGTACTAATCTCTTATCAATAGTATAAATATGTAGTCTTCATTAAAGATTCCAGACTAAACTTAATCGGTACAAAAAACCTATAAAGCTATCTCCAAGCGGTTATGTAAGTGAAATTATGGATCTTATTTAATTTGTGGTCACTGAAAATCTTGCTCTAATATGGATTACAAGATATCACAACAATATTTTTAAATATTTCTATGCGATTTTTTCCTAACAATAGTCATTTATTTTTGTGTATCAATTTTATTGAAAATAAATATTACTATTTAAGTCTTTTCTGAAGTTATTAACCAAACAACGCTTAATAAGTACGTAATATAACGTAATTATAACGTAGTAATTATAACGTTTAATAGGTATTTTTTAAACTAAAATATAGATGGTGCTAAAAGTAGAGCAGTTAAAGAAAACAAGGTTCGAGGATTCAGTGAATAGGAAAAAATAAAGGACAGCTCTCGAAATTTCAAATGGAAAATAAAATGCTTCAATTATATTAAATTTGATATTTTTAATTTTCACCATTTATAATCTAATTAGAAAAGAAATTATCCTACTTTTATTATTAAGTTATTATTATTATTTATTATTAAATTTCATATAGTTAACATGAAGCAAAAAGTATTAAAGTGTAAGCACAAAATATATATTTATGATTTAAATTATGTAATTTACAACAAACATAATAGATGTATTTCGTTTCATTTTTAGCAGAAAAAAACTTCAGTTCTTTTTTAAATATAATCGGGAATATTCTAAATTTTTAATTAAACTTTTTCCTTTTACATTCTTCTCAAATGCTTACTTATCAAGGTTAGAAATTACAAAAATGCTGACTTACGTAATTTTGTAATTTTTAACTTTTATTTATGTATTTAGTGCCTTCAGCCAGTGACGTATCTTGGTATAACAGGTAGAGACGTGTCATTATGTTTGCCATTCTATAACTAATGCCAAACCAAGTTAATAAAAGTTTCATTATTGAAACTTACAAGTTTATAGATATATTATGTAATAAATATATTTAAAGAAGCACTAGCAACATTAAACATAATACAACTTTGCCATGCCGTTAATAATAACGCTTTGAATTTTTTAAACAGCTATTGAATTACATACGTAAGTGATTTAATTTCATTTTCATTAGATAATCAGCAAAAATTACGATGAGTTTTTTGAATAATTTATACTTCTATAAAGTTGTTATTGTTGCTTATCCCCCTGGTGCAGGAAAGCCTACATTAGGTCCAGAAGATCTGACATAGGGTAGTATGCAGCTTCTTTTTTGGAAAGGAACCACAAGGGCAGAAAAGTGACTTGACCTCTGAACACACATGCCATAGGTACCCGTTTATAGGGTAGGTTACCATTCATACAAGGAAAGGACAAAGACAGAACAGAGAGAGAGAGAAAGTACATCCATGCCCGAACCGGGTTTCGAGCCCAGACCTCCCTAACCGCAATCAGGCATGATAACTACTAGGCAGAGTAGGTGGCATATTTCTATAAAATGATCGTAATATGTACTTGAAGCTTGTAATAAAATGTTTTGATTATGAAAACTTCAGCAATCACCATGATAATTTGCTACAAAAAATACATTTTGACGGTAATAAATTTAATCATTATTTTAGGCCAGTGTGTAATAAGATATCAATATAATTAAACTTTAGTCGTGTTAATAGTATATTTTAAGATCATCAGTTATACCGAGATGTATAAGGAAATAAATAAAAATCATAGTATGTTAAAAAAAATAATAAAATAATTTCAAATGCTTTGTAATCTAGGATGTTTAATGACATAATAATTGTGTGTGTGTAACACTCATAAGATATTAAGAAATATTTATCTTCAATACGAAGTATTTTCCAAAAGTTCTCTTATATATCTTATTTATATTAAACATTTAAATATGTTTGAAATCAATGAATAATTCCTTATATTTTACTTATTAAATAAATTTTATTATGCCAAAGAAATTTTGATTCATAACTCATGTTTCTTGTCAAGTTCTTTTAAAAAATGTGCATGATCTTTTCATATATGCTTATGAACAAATGATACAAAAAGATAGCTGGAAATTTCAGCTCTAATAAAACTATCAAATTAGCAAATTGCTCTTTAGTTTTCTTGATTTGATAATAATGATGAGAATCCTATGTACTGATGTTGTTATTGGTGTCATTTTAAAGTTACACAATCACCAAATATGTATCTTAAAAGATAATTTCAGTCATATACATACCACATTTGATACATTCTTCAGTGACATTATTTCATTGCCATACCAATAATCTTATGTCTGAACACATTCATCGGTGTCACTTTTGAAACTTGCTTAATAACCACTCATAGATCTCACATGATTATTTAATCCTGGTATAACAATGTTAATCAGATTATTCTTCAATTGACGTGAAATGATAATAATGTCAAGAATCATGCATCAGAACAATTTCAACAATGCATCTTTCAAAAGATAAATGCTTAGTGTTTCATCGACATGTTTAGCAATTTAATTGAAACATATGAATTAGATGTCATCGTCGTCATCATCTTCTTCGGAGAGGATGCCTATTCTCCTCCCTATTGTTCTAACCGACTTCGTAACCTCTTCCTGAACCAAATTAAACGACATGGCGAGAAGAGCCATGCCGAACAAGAGATACAGAGAGCACAGTCCCAAGGCCAGTTGAGATTCTTCTGACAGCACCGCAGTACCAGGGACCATATCCCCGAACCCAATCGTCGTCAGAGTAATGAAGCAGAAGTAGCAACTGTCGGAATAGTCCCAGTCTTCCCAGGATGAGAACAGGTAAGCACCCCCACAGATGTAGCCGACCACGATGGAGATGCACAGCAAGATAGGCACACTGGCTTCTTCATCGTCATTCTCCTCTTCCTCGCTGCTCAAGGTGGAAGCAGCACCGAAACTCAATTCATCGTTAAGAGGCGAAAAAGTAGACATGGGGTCCTGAAGTCTCTTGGACACTCCTGTTGGAGGTCTTACTATGGCACCACCCTGGCGAAAGGAAGAGCCATCTAGAGTGTTGTATCGATGGAGGGGAGGTTGGGGTAGTTCTGCAGTTTCCATGGGATGCAGGGCATACTTGTTGGAGATTATCGGCACTCTGTATGCGTCAGACACTTCTGCCTAAAATAAAATAAATGGGTGAAATAGCAGCAGAGTTAAATGATTTATTGTCAGACATAATCCTTCACAAAAAACAACAAATAATTATAATTTTTTTTTAAATTATATAATCCTTTATTTTAAACAATGATTTCTCCAAATGTGTACAGCCTGTACTGCTGCACATGATGTCGAGAGCAGGTGATACTTGTAGAGATACCAATTTTTAATTATAACTAAGGGTTAAAACATAAATTTGAACAAAACGAATGGCTAGTAATAAGTGATACGATTGAAGTGTTAAGTAAAATATCATACAATAAAAATAAAATTATCTTATTATCGGATTATCTTATTAGCACAGTTTTATGTTTTACGATAAACTTAGTCAACCACTAAAATATTAGAACAATAAAATATACAAGTATAATTCATGCTGTTTTTAGCTTGGTGCATAAGTTACTTATTTCTGATTATTCTGAAAATATCTATAAGCTCAAAATATTATATAAACTTAATGTAAGCAGCATGAAGGAAAAATATCCCTTTGCTATTTTTATTCCCATGTAAATTTCATTTATTGTTTTTTAAATATAAATCGGACTAAAGAATGTACTTCGACTCTGCTCTGAGTTAAACCACATCAAAATAAAAACGTATATCAATATAAAAGGAGAGGAACCCTTATATTTTTATTTTCGCTCAGTATGTTTACTATTTTGGTACCGTCGCCCACCTTGTCTAGTGGTTAGCGTACCTGACTACGGATGGGGAGGACCTGGGTTCAAACACCAGCTCGGGCATGGATATGCTTTCTCTATCTCTGTGTTTCTTGTCCTTTCCTGAGATGATGGAGGAATGTGGCCAGCCCTATAAACGGGTTTGTAGTGATGTGACGTGGGTAATGCTACTCTCCTCCGTGGCTTGGTTCACTGGTGCCCACCGGGTAACAATAAATGAGTAGCAGCTTCTGGCCTTGTTGTGGCGAAGGGTTGATTACCCATGTGAAAAAAAACTATTTTGGTACCAACCGCGACTTTAAATATAAGTAAGATTAAGACTGCGCTTGATAAAACACTTGAAAGAATTCACTTAATAAAGCATCTATATTTTAAATAATTTTTTATTTGAAAATAAACTCATTGAGGAAGATTCTAAATGCATAAAGGATATGCTATAACTAAAGATTTAGTTCAATTTATAATAGAAAGAAGTTATACTTAAGGGTGTCTTTATCAATTTTGATCTATTGCAATAAGAGAATTCTCAGACTTACAAAATATATTTTTGACAGCATTAAAGTGCCACCCACCCTCTCTACAATAAGAGGAGGTAATAATAACATTTAATAGTAGTAGTCAGAATCATGTTTTACGGCTGCTAAGTAAATCATAAAAGTATTTTTTTATTAAGCTAGTAACGCATCTATTGTTACTTGGTGGTAGCATTCTTCTATTAACAAAGCATTTCCAATAAATATTATTGATTCTAAATTATTTTACTTGATATAAGACACTATGAATGGTGATACTTAAGTAAACGAAAGCACTTTTCTAAATGCTTTTAACAAGTTTAGTCTTTTTAAAACTCTGCTAATATAACTGCTCTATCAATTTTTAAATCCATATCTGCAAAATAACTCGATTCATATGCAAAATTACTACAAGACAACTAGCGCCATCTAACTATATATTAGTTTGGGGAAAAAATAATCCATTATTTTTTCGGTAGACGTCTGTAGTGATCGATATCTCGTGAGGTATCTATCAAACAATTTCAGATTTATGCTCGTTGGAAAGGTGACATTTTATACTAAAATATTTTCTTGCGGTTTTTTGTTTGATTCATTCAGTTACGAGTACAAGGTTTTAAAAATGGAAGACAACAAACAGAAAATTTGATACATTTTCGTTTTTCTCTTGTAACGGCGAAAAAGATAGCCGGGTGGCTAAAATTGTGAAAGCTGTTTATCGTCCCATATAAGACTGTAACAACCAGTTACGTACAATTTTTGTTTCGTCGATTCCGTTCGGGTATTTTTGATGTTAGAGATGCACCTCACATGTGGATACAGCATCGTCGAAAATGTCTATAAAATATCAAAAATGATCGAAGTTGACCGCATGTCAGCAGTCGTAACGCGCAAGACCTAAAAATCTACATGAAAGCTGTTTTAAACCTTTTTACAAAGTGAATCCAAAAGAAGTTACATAAAGTTCACGTAAAAATAATGGATTTCTTTTTCCCCAAACTAATGTTTCAACAGAAATATCCTCTTCACAGTAATTACTTTATAAATTCTCATCCATTTAACCCTTTGTTTTCCAATCCATCCTCGTAAATTTATGTAATATCTGGAATAACTTACTTCTCTACATGAAGGGTAACTCTGAGGCCTAGGTAAGGAATGGTGGAGAGAACCGGCAGTCATGTAACTCCTCTGTCTGTCAAAACTATCTGTGTGGCCCCCGTAGAGTCGCAGAGATCCGAATGGTTCGTCGCCAACCACCCCTTGGTGCGCCAACGTGCGTGCTTCAGAAGGATATCGGCTCGACCTGTTGGATCGGCTCTTCCTGTGCTGATTCGACTTGGGACTCGAACACAAGTAGCAGCAGACTTTCCAGTAGATGAACTTGAAAGAATGTGCCATGGCGTCACCAATGTTGGACAAGCACAAGAGGAGTAGAGGAATCCCAACAATGGCGTATAAAATAGTCACAATCTTCCCAGCGTCCGTCTTAGGAGCTATGTTTCCATAACCTAAAAGTTTAAATGTGATTATTGAGATTTTCATTTTAATTAGAAAATAAAAAAATCAATTTTAATTGTAGAACATTTTTTATCCATTGCTTATGGTGTTTTAAATGCAGGAACCATAGTTTTTTATTAGTTATCAAAATTTAAATTACCTTATCCCCTCCCTTATAATCAAGCTTCATCGTTTTTTTTTTTTTTTCCTCCATTTACCTTCCGATATTGTACTACGTTAAATTATTTCATTTATTTGCAATTACTTGGAGTTCAACTGTTCAACCTTCGGTAGAAGAATTAAAGATGGGTTGAAATCCCATCTTGGGTTTGGATGTTTGTAGTGGTTCGGAATCCACTTTAAGCCTTAGTTCCCGGTCTAATTGGCCCTAATGTGCAGAAAAAAACGTCGAGTGAGTGACAAGCAAACCAAACCATTTCAGTTACTCGTTTATTCTTCATCTACTTTATATTCGCTAACTGTATTCTTTTTTAAACCATATTTACTATTACCTTACGTATTGAAAAAAAAAAAGAACTATTTTATTTTACCGTGCTGAGATTTTCAATGACAACTCATGGAAAACAGATAAAAAACTTTTAAATCATCCTTGCTGATTTAAACTAACCACAAAATGGATGTTATGATTTATTTATTGCTTGCATAAACAATCAAATATTAATATTTAATGTGGTTTACTTGATGTGGTTTACTTAATGATTAATAAGTATTTAGTTTTTAATAGTGGTATTAAGAGAGACAAATCTCCAATAATATATGAAATAACCAGTCCCACTAAAATATTGGCCAACATTTTCTTTACAACTGCTCATTGAAGAGCTCATCCCACTGACAAATTGACTTGTTTTTGATGGGTGGACAAAATTGTATATTCGACATTATTGGTGAAAACGATTATTTGTTTCACTCACAGACCAATCATAATTAAAATAAAGTGACGTACACAAGATCTTAACTGTAACGAAAGAAACTATTACTTTATGGTTAAAATAATATATTTGAAAGAGAAGAAAAAATTGACATATATACAGTGAATTATTTTGCAGTTGTAAAGTAAGTGGACTTCATCCGAAAAGAGATGCCTGATCATTTATGTAAATCCAATCAGTACAATTCCTCCGCAAAATTTTGAAATAGGCATAAAAATCTGGGGAATCCTGCCTAATTTGTCACATCATTAATCTTAATTTGTCAATCATTATATCTTAACTCACGAAGCATTATCCATTCCTAGAATCTGGAAATCAAAACCGAATTCAGCAGTTAGTTTCTTCCTGGCCATCAATTTTGATTATAAAAAAAAAAATTCTTAAAAAACTATTTTCTTTTATTCAAAGCAAGCAATTATATCTCACTCAAGGAAAAAGATTTCTTGAAGTGCCAAGAAATGGAGGAAAAAAGATATTTCAATTGTTGTTTTCTAAGATCTACATTAGAATAGGCTTGTAATTTTGCGCATTTTTTTTTAAACCTTATAAATAATAATTTATTGCAGTATGAATTTTCAAGAAACGACATGAATAAAAATTACGATGCCTAATATTGGAAAAAACTTAAGCAAATTTCACATTTCTTCATATTCTTGCGTTTTTTTTATCGAAGATCAAAGAATCAAAGAGGAATATAATTGCGTTTGTTCCCGACGTCAAATGTGAATATTTTAAGATCATAATTGTTTAGAATCCTCAAAAATTTCATGGTATGGAATGGCGGAAAATTTATCTAAGCGCAATTTGCTATTATCAATTTATTTCAATGACGTTAATCATATTTATGCATAAGTTATATTATTTATACATTAAGCCGCCCAACCTGTCTAGTGGTTAGCGTAACTGACTACTGATGGGGAAGACCTGAGTTCGAATCCCTGCTCGGGTATGGATGTACTTTCTGAGTTGTTTGTCCTTTTCCTCAGATGATGGATGAATATTTCCCACCCTATAAACGGATTTGTGGTGGTGTGGCGTGGGCGATGCTACTCGTACCTCCGTGACTTGGTTCGCAGGTGCCCACCGGATAACGATAAAATGAGTAACAGTTTCCAGCCTTGTTAAGTTTTCATGAATTACTCTAAATTACAATCAGCGATAATTTTAAAATCACATGTACTATGATAAGATAATTTCTTAACTAAAAGTTATTCTGCAAATATGATTCAGATAAGTTATAAATGTCATCAGCAGGAAATCTTTTTCTACAGTATTATCAGTTGTTCTTAAATAAAACTTTATCTCCCAAACAGATTATCATGATAAGAGCCATGATAATCTGTTTGGGAGATGCAATGTTATCGTAAATGTAGTGGATTCCATATCTGTCCCAACCAATGTCTCTCGTGTCGAGAGGATCTATTCGTGTTAAAAGCTCTTTTGGGTCCATTGTCTTCCCTCTAATGTAAGATGGAGAATACCATCTCAGAATCAATCTCATTGTTTTTACAATTATTCCAAACTATAACATGATTTACTGCATTTAGCATTCAGTAAGAAGAAATAGACAGTTGAAATCGTACAAACTATCCTAATCTATTTATAAGAATTGTACGTTGAAAGAATACTATTTTTTCAACCCTCTCTCTTCAGTGTTATATCAACATTATATTCTAAACTGAAATTGAGTGTATTTAGTCAAAAAATATGAATGTCAATCTTTTGGGGAATTGTTCATCGCTTTGGTTATGTATGGCTTAGGGTAAAAAACCTACAAAGACAATATGCAAATAAGCTATCTGTAATTGAATACTTTATGATTAATTTCATTGGAATCAACTTAAAGGATGATTTTACACTTGGACCGTGTAATCAATCACCGCTATTATTTAAACAAGCTGAGATTTCCTGATGCAGTCTACTTACCAATTGTCGTGATGACTATGACTGAGTAGAGCAGTGCTCCAGAGAAGGACCACTGGAGTGTTGTGGCGTCCTCATTACCGTCATAGCCATCCTTCTTCATGGCCTTTACCAGACTCATCTCGTAGTTCTTGAGGGAGGCCGTGGCGTTCTCGAACCAACTGCTCTCGTTGATGACTTCTCCACTGTTCGTCAACTGCCACAGCTGCTCGACCAGCTTCTCCTCCTCCTCCTTCATCTGGATCCTCTTCTGGCGCTCGTTACTCGCCTCCAGAGCCTCGAAAGTGAAGGCGCCCATCACCGTGTACCCGAAGACTAGGCTGCACAGGCCTATGTGAGAGAAGATGAAGGTGGATCCAGCACGGCAGTAGTAGCGGCACTTGGCGCATCGGGTCATGTGATCTGTATTCCGGAAAGTCATAGTGGTAGGATTGCCTAGAAGAAATTATGTAAGAAACACAATCTTTTCAGAATGACATTGAAAAATTGTAGTCTTAATATATCATTGGTAAGTACATGGAATGAATATATACACTTTTGGCCGTAGAAAGTGCAATACTTAAAAAGAATAGTCAAAACTCCATGAACTTTCTACTTTGCAATTGAGTCTTCAAATAATTATGATTACAACGTGGTCAATCATTATGGGTAATTTGATGCAACATACAATTTGTATATAAAGAAAGGCAGATTATAATTTTGAAAATTCGAATTTTTTTTATTCTCCGTGTGATATTTTTGTGTGTACAGCTTTAGTTTGCATCATAAAACGATATAGGTGTTATTAGATCATATGTTTTAGTTTTATCAAAGTAGTTTTATTGTCTTATGAGATTATGGATTAGTCTTTTGAAAAATCAATCTTTGTGAGAGACAACCAACTGAGCCATATGAACAAGGAATCTGTGGATAAAGATGGGAAACTTGTTCCTGGTATTGTTACACATTGAAGACAAGCATGCATAACTCTGATGGTGTGTTCTGCTATTTATAAAAATCAGAGCACAATAAATATTGTCAATAGTACTATCAACAATGCCTTTTTGTGCTATTCGCTATCTATTGCATCACAATGAAATGTCTCCAAGAAGTTCATTATTTCAATTCTAACCTATAAAAGCACTTGGGTTTGAAATAATTCAATGAACAATGGGTTGAATATATAAATAACATGGCATTCTATTTTCGGATAAATCCCACTTTTACCATCAACAATACACTGATTGAAATGGATACGAAGACATAGCAGACATATAGCTAAATTTTTGTCTTATGCTTCAAAATATAATATCCTATGTTGTTACTGGATTCCTTTCTCACACCTTCTATAAGTCATTACCATCAACTAACTAGAACTAGATCTCTGAGATTTTAATACCTTTCTCCTTCCTTGCCATCAAGTATTGCGTATGAGCATATTGTAACAGGACAGTATGCGTTCACACGTTGCACTCAATATACAGGTTT
Source organism: Latrodectus geometricus (assembly GCA_026290005.1). NCBI lineage: Eukaryota > Metazoa > Arthropoda > Arachnida > Araneae > Theridiidae > Latrodectus > Latrodectus geometricus. The sequence goes on from JAPDSC010039554.1 coordinate 17,300, forward strand.
TCTTCTTAGCCCAATAAATTACATTAATTTACAGCTCTACCAATTCTCCAGACCAATCATTCATTGATACAAATCTAATCACTGATTGGACAAGAATTATCTCGAGATACTCTGATTATGCAGCACATTAGACCAATTACTGGTTAC
>JAPDSC010039555.1:3127-16597 GCA_026290005.1 Latrodectus geometricus
ATATATATATATATATATATATATATATATATATATATATATATCTTCCACTATAAATTTGATAAAATGTCACATGGAGCTCTAATCAAATTTATAAATGTAAATTATAGCTAATAAACTTATGTTTCTTTAATTTAGAATTAATTTATTAATATGAATAAAAATTACTAAAACTTCATTTTTATGTGAATCTTTGAGAACCATTGATTGTGATAATTAGCATCACAACGCATATATTTAAGTAAAAAATGAAATTGAATGAAAGTATTCATATAGTTTCTTTCAGTTTAATGTATATTATGTAGATGAAATATGATATGTGTTTTAATATATCGGTAATAATATTCCTACTGTTAAATTTCCATATTTCAATTTTCAGAATAATTTTTTAATACAAGTTTTCGTCACAAAAATAAATAATAATTGATATAGTTTTTAATTGATATTGCATCATAAAAACTATCCAAAATCATTGAGTAATTTAAAGCTAGTAAGAAACAATTTTTACATGCAGAAAACCAGCATTTAAAAGTATTTTGTATGATCATTAATTAATAAACAATTTTGTTAATCTTAATTACGTATAAAATTTTTATTTCAATTTAAAAATAATTTTTCTCATTAAATTTGCATTTTTCATATCATTGGAATTGATTACCATTTAACTAATTATATACATTAAAATAACTTATTGTTGGTAAATATGAATTTAGTAAAGGATTGTTTTAAAATATATAAACTTAATTGTGAATACTTTATTAATAAGAAATTTCGAATATTATTTGGTATTATTAATACCAATTCAGAAGTTATTTTACAGATTTAAAAAAGAATGCATAAAACTTTTGTAAATAAGCTTCTGGTTTGAAGAATTTTCTATTGTATATTACTATTACATATTTCATTATAATAAATATTTCATTGTGTTATAGTTTAAACACTATGAATTTAGCAGTTGATATGGTTTAAATTATGAATACAGATTCTTTCTTATATTTATTTACTCATACACATGTACAATAAATTAACCTAAATAATATTTTAGTTATATGACAATAGAATAACTTAAAGGAATAGAATAGAATAGAACTTAAATAGAATAGAATAACTTAATAATTTCCTATTAGATTGCTGAAACACGGAGCATTAATGCAGCATTATACACTGAAACATTTGCTTTCAAGAGTTTATGGAAGCAGCTTTTTACTGTGAGATTTGTTAATAATGAATACATACTAAGCTTTATGCAAATTTCTGTTATGTAGAATATAATTTTAATACTGGCAATGATTTATTATGACATATTTTTATACTATTTAATTAAAATTATTTACTAAACTATTAAATATAGTTAAATATAATAATATTGTCTCCTCTAAGAATCAACATTTTATCAAAGCCATAAATATTTAAAAATATGAAACTACTAATTAGAAATAAATCATTAAATTTTCATAATGATAATTTAATTTAGAAATTTAAAAATATTATTGGTTATTAGTTTAGAGTAAAGTTATTAACGAAGTGAAATTCCAAATTCATATTTCCTTGTCTTTGTAAAAATTTTATGTGTTCATATAAAATATTTATGACGAATAACAATTTTTTCATGCAATTCAAAAATGTCAAACTGAATGGCTTATATTCTGCTCAATTCAGTACTTCTCACCAATTTTGGTCATAGAAATTTGTTGATCTTCTAAGATTGTTCATATGTAATTAGTTTATTGAATTAGCTCTTTTTATAAAAAGCATTGGTAAAACTATACTTTAAGGTGCCTTTTGGCAAACTTGGTGATTTTTTTTGGCGCCATTCCTGTTCGCCCCGAATACAGTGCAAACAGGTAACCAATTAGATAAACCAATCAGAGCCTCGACTGAATCTAAGCCAATTAGAACACGAGTTGGTTTTACCCAGCTTGGCGATCAATCGCGATCACAACTTGGCGAGAATCAAAGGAGCACCCTAATGTATAGTCTAACCAAAGCATTACACGATGCATTAACCCTTCTTTGCATAATGGTGGAAATTTCCATCATAACCTATAATGCCCAAAAATTATATAAAAGAACAAGTTCACTTTAAATTGATCGTGTTTGGGTACCTTTTTAATGTCCATTGCATAAAAAGATATACAGCTGTCAAAAATAAACATGAATTATATCATATATATTATTTGAACATGAATTATATCAACTTGATTTATTTCACCAATAAAGAAAAAATCATGCAAAGAAGGGTTAATGAATTGTTTTTTTCTTTTTTTTACTTTAGATGATGATTTTCAAAGTAAAAAAACAAGTTATTTGGTCACAAAAACATCAAATACTTTTGATAGTATAATACATACTTGTTGAGAAATTAAAATTTTTTAAACATTATTTTAACTTTGAAATTTATATATTATCGGTCAAGAATAATTAAGATACTATCCGTATCTTCTTCTAGTTTTATCATCTCATAATCACCACATTCATATTTCTCCACGAGTCAAATATATTCAAAAAACAAAAATTCCATCAAACTATTTGCATTTAAAGATTGCATAATTTTTATGCAAAACTTTAATTTAAAATTTCTGTAATGCAAATTACATATTTAAGCATAAATATACTGTTTTTTGTACTTAATCAAAAAGAAAACAAAGTTAACTTAAGCTTTTACTTAATAACCCTTATTTTTAGTTTAGATTAATAAATATTGAGTCTAACTGTCAAGATCAATTAAATCGCAGATTATATTTTTATTTGTTCTTCTCTGATATCATTAAGAAACCTTTATTTACAATAGGAATTAAAACCGAATCTTTAAGTATCTCTTTAAAAGATATTTGTTTCTTGATATTACAAGCGAAAGTTTCTACCACATTCATAACCTTGAATTAATAATAATATGAACGACAATACTAATTTTCCAACTTAAGAGAAAACAGTTTCCCTAATGATATTATCCTGCAACATAAATTACTGTTGATGACAAATTACTCGCGTAAGTTGTACAAGAAACTTTCTTCTTACACAATAACTCTTTATTTCCTCTGATTACTCTCTGAGTATTAAATGTACAACATGGCAGGAGAAGCAGGATAGCATTGTGAATAATAAGGTAAGAAAATATTTTTAAAATTAAGAAGAAATGCCCAATAAACTTAATTACCAGAAACACTTAAGTTCCTGCTTTGGCACAATATTTCACATGGGATTAAAAGCGTTCCTCATATGACATTTATCTTTGAAAGGCGGAAATAAATTGCTGATTTATTATACTAAGGAGTTATGATTAATATTACTAGAGGAGAAGTAATATGCGTGCAATGTAGCTTGGCAAGAGGACATTTTTAATTTTGTTAATTAAATTATTCACAATGCGGTGTTTAAAGCTATTGAAGTAGAAGGCCAAGAATATAATCTTTTTTATATTTTAGGAATATACCGAAATTAAAATGTTTATTTCTTCTAATAGTTTACTTTTGACTAGAATTTTACGGTCAAAATATATATTTAATTGTTTTATATCATTTGTATTCAATATCAAATATTTCCTTTAAGACCCACTGATTTGATTCTTATCATAAATACATATTGATACATATTGCAATATTACATATTTATATATAATAGAAAATAGAACCAAAATTTTCTATTTACTTTGGAGTCTTCCCCAAAAAATAAGAATTTACCTGTTAGTTGATTCAAATATTAATATGGTGAGAAATACACAAAATTAAATACCGAAGATATTTTTAATGAAAAATGATTAATTGTTAATTTAATTTTCCTCTATTAGTTTTGAATAAAGTAACACCTCGATAGTGAACTAAAGCATATAGTAGAAATTAAAATGATATTTATATATATATATATATATATATATATATATATATATATATAAACTGTAACATTTCAAAAACATAAATATGGCTCATTTGTCTATATTTTGACTATTTTAAAAGTTGATTTTTATTTATATTGTTTAAGAAATGATCCAAATTCCTTAGTGGTAGTAAATAATTTCACAAGAGAAAAAATATACAGAAGCTAAATCATAACAAAAAACAATTTAAAGATTATGATGTACAACAATTTTCGAATTGATTCAAATTGATTTTCAAATTGATCCAAATAAATATTACTTAAACTTTCTTTATGATATTTAAACTAGCAATATAAGAATTGCAGTACTGCTTATAATCACACAGTTCATGTTTAGAATAACTAATTTTTCCACATCAATATTCATCATTGTCATTTCCCTAAGTTATAAATGTCTATTGCAATAAAATGTAATTGTCTATTTCTTATGCTCATAAAGAGAAAAAATATTTTTCATTATTACATGCGTTTTTAAGTATGTATATACATTGATAATTATAATGGATTTGAAATCTTGATATTTAAGTGAACATTGGACATTTTAGCATTAAGTGAAAAAAAATTATAACATGATGAGAGGTAGAAATGAAAAACAATTTCAAAATCTTTGTTAAACCATTTGGCAACAAATTTACATTTCAGAAAAATATTTAATTTTATTTAAAGTTAACATATAAAATATGAACAATTTCATAATATATATTCAATTTTAGAGCAGTATCTAAAATTTTCATGATTAATTCCTAAAAAAATTAATTTTAAAAAAATATCTAAATCCACCTTGTTGATTTAAACTAATCATAAAGTGGATGTTTTGTCTTGTATTTTTTATTTTGCTTTTTCTTCTATTCTATTGTCAAGATGCTAATGACTCTAGTCAATGGAATATACCTTCTCAAACCGATGCTTTGGTTTTTAAATATGGAATTGGCTTATTAACAAAATGAACTTCAATATTTTACACACAAAATGTTCTTCAAAGTCTTTTTGAAATCATATCGTGCGAGTCATCAGCGAAACTAATGCAATGCCTTAAAAATATTCAGCTATAGTTTAACGACTTTTGTAAACAAGCACATTTCCAGAATTCTTTGGAAATCGCTTGAAATCATGGTTATTTTTGCCTCGTAACAATCAATGTAACGCACAATAAAATTTATTAGAAATTTTTATAAAAATATTAGTTTCTATAAGAGAATTTTTAAAATATTAAATACTCTGTACATGAAGTATCAAAGATTTATATTTGATATTGGGTACAAACGAAATTTTTATACCAAAATTTGTTAATAACATGACAAAATCATTTTTAAATATTGAGAAATAAAAATTAAAATTTCATAAGACAGTATTCCAACTTTTTTGATATGAAATATTAATGCATATGATGTAAAAAAATATATGAGCATATATTTTTGAATAGATACACACATTTACTATGATTTATTAATTGCTTGTATAAGGAATCAACTATTTTTACTTAATGTGCTTTACATGCTGCATGAAATAAACCTATCTGTATTTAATGATTAATAAGTATGTATTTTTATTATAGCGGTATTGAGACAAAATCTTCAAAAATATATAAAGTAACCAATCCCACTAAGATATTCAACAAAATTTTCAATCTAATTGCTCACTGAAGAGCTAATTCCACAGATAAATTTACTTGTTTTTGATTGGTTGTCAAAATTATATATTCAGCATTATTAGTGAAAACAATTATTTGTTTAACTCATAGACCAATTATAAAGAAAATAAAGTGACGTACACATGATATCACTTGTAACGAAAGAAAAAACCACTTTATGGTTAATAAGAATACTTATTTACATAACATTACTTATCGCGTTTAAAGTATACTTTCATGTTCGATTTTTAAACTATGAGCTAGTTAGTAATTAAAAGAACAAAAAGTGTATTAGAGTAAAAAATTGCATTTTTTTTATTATATGATTTGAAATTGTTAAAATCAGATTTATTGATCATCAAAATTTAAAAAGCGGGAACAGTTTCTCCCCTATAGAATCAATAGAATTGTTAACTTCACAATAAAGTCACTTAGTTTGATATATTCTGCATTGAACTGCTTTCGCTTCAATTAACATTAGGCAATTATTTTAAAGCAACAAAGCAGTCCAAAATATAATCAGTATGTAAAATATCAGCTATTTTCTCCAAATATATAGTAATAAAATATACCGATACAGAAAATTCTGTTAAAAATTTTCATTTATTTATTTATTTTGCTGCTGTAATTAGTAACTCGATATAGTGTAGAATATATATACTGCTCAAATATGTTCATTGAAATCATATATTAGAAAAATAGAACTATTATGTTTCTATTTATATCTCTTTTATTAGATGAAAGTTTTTTTTAATTTTAATTATTATTTACATGCATTTTAAACAAAATTTATAAAATCTACCTGTAAATATAAGCTTCTTAATTCATTCGTCAATGTAAGCTCAAAGTGTAAACATTTATTTAATTTAGTTATTATAATTTAATTATATAATTGAAAATTTTATTTAATACAATAAGTAACAAAAATTACATTAACAGTACTTTAGAAAGACATAAAAACTACACACATTAAATTAAATTAGTTAAAAATATTCTAGAAAGCGGATTAAAAATTTTTTGAAAGTATAATTAATATTATTTGCTTCTATAAATAGATTAACGGGACCTGCAATTATACATTAAAAGTAATTAAAAAGCTTAAAATAACTAGCAAGATATACTGAAAAGGTTTTTTAATTTATTAGTAGTTGATTTAAATTGAAATTGTATTAATAGTTAAGCATTCGTCTATTTTTATTCAAACATTGTAATAGTTATTTCTTAATCAAATGCAAAATAATTCGTATTATTATTAAAGATTTGCTTAAGATACATAAAATGTTTCTTTAATTTAAGAATTTTTCGTAAAATCTTTTATACAAAATCAAACATTTATTTTTATTTTTGAGAAATATATAAATGTGTTAATAATTTATAGTCATGGGAAATCCTTCTGATTTATGAAATATAAAATTTAATCTTTTCAACTCATTATTCAATGCTTAAAAGAATGAATTCACTAATAATTTTTGCAGAAATTACTATCCATTTTGTGAATAACAAAAATTATGCTTATAGCAAGTATAATTATAAATATTATCGAAAAGATTTTAAGATATAAATATCAAAATGTTATTATGAAATTTATGAGCATTTTGTAATAATTAATCTGCAGTTTGCGTAAAAATATTTTTTAACATTTCAAGTATTAAATATACAAGAGAGCATTTTTTATTTCATCACAACCTATTTACTAAACATATTATGAAATCTGCATTTGTAATTGGAAAACAAATAATTATATACGGTTGAAAAAATCATACGGATTGCTTTTGAAATACATGTTACATGCAGATTGCTTAAAAAGTATTTTTTTTTAATCCAAATCTTTAGTTTTCGGAATAATAAAAATTTCGAAACATTCGAGAAAATAATTAAAGAGGCAATAGAAGATTTTTATATATCTTGATTTATATTTTTATGAAATGCCTTAAAATATTAGAGGAGCTTAGTTTTACAAATACATCAATTTCAATTTATAAATTTAATTAAAATGTTCAATTTTAAATCTGTTGTCATTGATTAAATAAAAAATTTTTTACTTTGGGACCTAATGTGAAGCAGTACTTGTATAAAAATTAGTAAATTTATCTTTGAATTTTTTAAATGCAATGTGTTACAATCTAAACATTAAATTGCAAAGGAAGTAAAGAGAAAGCAAGTAATTCTTTGAAAAATGCTGCTAATTTTGATATATAAAATATCTTACTAATTTAAATAACAAATAAAATATTTAAAATAGGTTTTTTTATTTATTAGAATCTTTTGAAAAATTAAAAAACTTCTCACATTTCCAGGTGGTTTATTTCTTAAAATATTGAAATGTTTCAATACTTTTCACAAAGAATGGAATATATTCATTAAAAATGCAACCTTAAATTTAATAAAAAGTATTGTTTTTATATTTTTTATTTAGAAAGATAGAAAGTAAAGCGAGCTTAAAAATAAAATGAGCAAAATCTTAAAAATAATGTATTTCTCATTCAAGCGAGTAAATTTCTTATTTTTTTATTTCTTAATTTTTGGTAATTTCTCTGAAGTAATAACTTTAAGTTTATCCACAAAAAATTTGCACATTTCTCTTTTTTGCCATAATGATATTGTGAACAAATGTTTGAGAGAGGAAAATTTATCTATATAAGTTGGAATTTGTTAAAGTATTTCAAGTATTTTTATTTTATGAGTTTATTTTTGAATTTTAAATAGTTTAGGCTTCGTATCGAAAATTTACTTTTTCCACATCTGATTTAATTAGAATATTTAACTTCAAAGGAAAAATTCCTACTTTTCTGCATAAAACACTATATTTTGGTAACAAGGAATGAAATATAAAAATTATTCATATTTCAAATTTAGTCTCATAAAAATCCATTGTGGATTGATTTAAGATATAATAAATTGACAAATGCTGATTTCTACTCACCTTTACATTACTTACAAAATGAAGATTTATTTCTCTGAAACAAAATGCACTAGTCCAGAATTTTTAATCTGTGAGTTACAATTTAACTTTTTTATTCATTAGATTTTATTCTAAAACTAATTAAGGAAATTTAAGGTAAATTAGTGAAACAAATACATCATATTCTCTTGGATACATTTACTAAAAATAACTAGTTGTTTGAATGGTTCAAATAAATAAGCTATTAAGATTGGTCCATGAGCCTAATGATTTTTATTAATTTAAATTAAATTTTTCCCACTTTTTATTTAAATAAAATTTGAAACTATCAAATAAAGTAATATTGTTCCATAAAAACTAGATGCATTGTTAAAATATTTAAATTAAAAATGTAACATAAATGATAATATTTTTTTTTCTTTTTTTAATCTTTGTTCACACCCATTCATTTATAATTGCCAATAAAGTATTGTAATTATCCAATAATTTTATTCATTAAGCTACAGAAATATATCAATTAGTTAAAAAGAACATTTATCAAAAATACATTAAAAAAAGTGAGCACAATATCAAGAAGAAATTGATTACAAACTATGCAAGCCCTAAGTCAAATGGGAATAATGTGCAAATAATAAGAAAGAACTAAAGTTGTGTTCGCAATGCTATAATATAAGAAAGAAAAATTGAATTACATGTAAGCAATTTTTATTGCTTAATGAAAGAAAATATTAAATGGAGCTATTTGTTCGACAAAAGAAACTAGTAATATACAGAGATACTAAGTCTTCAACCATACCGGCAGAAAACAATTGCTCTCTAGAAGATCGTAGACTTAAAATAAGTAAAATAAACTTTCCAGAACACAAAAATAGACACAGTCATAACTCATTATTTTATGTTATTTTTCTGTGTTGATATATAAAAAATGTAATTGCTTCAGTATTTGTTATCACATGTGGATTATTGAATTCGGGGACTTACGAAGTTTATTTCCCTCTATTCTATAAACAACTCTCTTTATGCTTATAATATCTAACGAATGTCTAACGAAATTATGGATTAATTTCCTTTAGCAATTCTCGGATCAAGTAGAAGAATTCAACCTTTTCGTTTATCTGCTACTTATAAAATAACGAACATATAACGCTAATATAACTGCAGTGTCAAAATACAATTAAAAGATTTATAATGTTATTTGCGTGTTCTAACTATAAAATGCAGGTACAGCAGAATACGAAAACAAGGTACAGAATAAATCATTGCTGTAGAATAGAAATTCTCAATGAATAATTATACTCAATACAGCGTAGAATAAAAAAAATGAATTAAAGCTATAGAAGAAAAAGCTCTTAACAAAACTCTTACCATATAAATTGCCGCCTTATACTCATACTTATAAAAATATATATGACTACTGGAATCTCTTAAAAATTCCGCTTACAAATTTATTAATGGCTAATTTTTATTTCTGAAGTAATTAAAATTTTGCAAAAATTAAATTTGGACTGTTAAAGAAGATCTTAAATTTGAAATAATTAAATACATAACTTAAAAAAGTTAATTTAGATCAATTTTCTGATGACTGACAGATTTAAGAAAAGCAGAATATTTGAATAAAAATAAGTTTTTACAAAATAACATTTAAATTTTATTTATTCACTCTCATCTTATTAAAATACTAACATCATATAATATAGATTAAATCAAAATTTCAAAAAACATAATCTTTCATTGTTTTCATAAAACTCAGCCCATTATATATTGACTAAAAAATTAGATTTTGCAATACTTGCCTTTATAAACTGTGTTGATGAATAAAGTTAAAAATTTTGTTGTGTCATTAAGATCTGGAACAACTTTTTACACCATATTATTATAATCATTCTTCAAATATAATTCTTATGGATTTTAAGACTACGAATATTTGTGTTACTTTACTAAAACACAATTACTAGCCATCTTCTCAATATAGATCATATTTTCACTCACACAAATAATTTTTTATGCCTATATATTAAACTTTGAAGGAATGCAGAAGAAAATCAGTGACACAGCTGTTTAACAATGATTGAAAATTGAGCATCTTACATAACAAACAAAGCTATTTTTTTCTTAAAATAATGTTGTTAACAGAAATTCAGAGCATTAAAACTGATTTTTCATTAGAAAAGATATCTCATAGATGGGAAATGCGTTTGATTCTTTCTAAGATATAATATTAGTGGTATTTGTGTGTTTCATATTCATATTTTTTTCGTTATATTTTATTTTAATATGACAATAAGCAAAATAAATTTGCTATACCAATTAAGAACAATTCATTATATGGAGACCAGTAAAAGTAACATGTAAAATATAATCAAATTGATTAAGTTATATTATTTACCTCTGTAAAATAAAGACCGAATGTTTAATAAAGTGATTTATTTATTAAATTTAGAGATATTATTCATTATAACATTGAAATTCGTATTGTTTTAAAAGTATGTCATATTAACAATTCATTATGTTGCAAAATGTAAAACATAGAAAAGTTAGCTTTCTCCACTCATTGACACACATTTTTCATAGACACTCATGACACACTATAAGTTAAATCATTTTTCACTCCATAGTACAACGCTGGCCACCTAAAAAAACTTGATGAAAGTCCAGATATATCATAAAGATCTTTATTTGTTACTTTACTTACGCATAAACTAAATGATTGAAATTACACACTCTTGAAAAGTGTGGATTATGACAAAACCCGAAGTTTGTGTACTAACATTTTTCCCTGTATTTAGACCATTGTAGGGATTTACCAGTTGTGTGAAAACTGCCAGATAAAATTTACATTATTTAGAAGCAAGGATCAAGTAGAAGTCCTTATAATACTTGACCTACCAATAACAAGGTATTATTTTATTTTGAGAACATAGTTACCATGACTCATCAAAGAGGCTTTGCATATATTTTACCACTATTTACAGAAATTTGTAAAGTATACTGCATTATACTGAGCTTTACTCTGTATTGCACTTTATATTGTACATAAGATTATTAGAAAAATATTTTGACTTATTGAATATTAATTGGTTCAATGCATTTATAAACTATTACTCTAATTAATTACTTAAAAATTAAAATTAATTGATAGTGACTAGACTTTGAAATTTTATGTAAATAAAATTTTTAATGAATATATTGAATTTTACTTTTATTACATTCACATTCACACAAGTAAAATTTCCTCTTTTATGGCAGAGTAGAATTTGTAGAATAACAAATAGTAAAGAACAATATAAATATTAACTGCAAAATGTTTAAAAAATATTAATGATATTTCTTAAAATTATTAACCTAAAATAGCAATTTGAATTTATAAAAATAGATCCTTTTTAGTGTATTTTACACAGTAAGATTAAAAAAATTTTAAACAAATCAAATAATTTTCCGCTATATTACACAGAAATATCAGAGAGTAAATAAGCTTGGATTCTATAATGAAAGATATTTTAAATAAATAAATTAAATTTAACAAAAAATGGTTTCTGTTTAAGGAACAAATATGATTTATGAGCAAATATTTATTCAAATAAAATTTTTAGATGCAAGAAAAATTACCTTAACGTGTAAGTTTAAAATTGCTTAAAGACACTTAAGAAATATTTAAGTGCTAGTTGGGAAAACAACAATTTTTTTTATGAGCTAAATCAAGTATAAGTGTTTTCTAAGTATTAAATTTGTAATTCAAATATAGGAGTCATTTTTAACTCCAAAAATTGTTATTACTTTAAGATTTATTCAAATATAAAGAAATGAAATTGATAAGTAAATAGAAATAAACTTTTTTGTTCACATAAATGTTGAATAATTTTAAAGGATTTAATATGTAAATATTATTACACGTTAATAAATCAAGCATAGAATTCCTTATTTTTATTTTAAAACATTTTTCAGAAATTCCATAGTAACAAAAATTTTAATTTACTTTTTGCACTTTTGCAATTTATGAAGCACGGAAAATGAAGCTTATTCCTATTTTAAATTGTAAAATTTCTTTATGTATTTCAATTTTCGTTCCAAGATGAAGTGATGCATATATATTAAGTTTATGTATAGTAGTCGTTATTGACATTCCCTTGTTTTATTTTTTTATTGTAATAAAATCTCACAATAAATTAGTATAATGTTTTGGGAAGAATAAAATATCATTTCTGCAAATTAGTTTAACTTGAATTTGTTTTTATGGTTCTAAATTACTTATGAATATTTTACATTAATCACTGATGATTTCCAATGAATGGTAGAAAAACGTTTTCAAACATGTCTAGCACTTCAAGCGAAATTTATACAGAATATTAATTAGTGGACCATGATTCAAAATATAAATGAATCGTACTGATCATTTATAAAAAGATCTAGAGTTTTAAAGATGTTCTCAAGATATACATACATAAACAGTTAAGAAAACAGTAAAATTTATAGATTTTTTTTCTCTTTAATTATGAACAAATTTTTTTTTATTCTTGAAAAAGAAATTTTATATTTTGAAGTTCATCTAGTCTTCTAAAAGGCATTAACGCACCTTTTCACTCAGTATATAAAAAATAAGTCCAAAATATTAAATACCATGAAGATATCATTTCAGCAAAAGATGTACTGTATCTAATACTATACACTGCATCTATACACTGCCTGACATAGAAAATGCAACACCATGAAGTTTTGGTCAAATTAATATGCAAACTTCGAAGATTACGCAGCGGAACATGTTATGTAAATAATGTAAAATGCAAGTTGATCATATGATTATCACACCAGATAAAAGATATAGAAATGGTGAACAAACCAACAGTCTTATCTCTTTGTGTGTTAGGAAATCCTGTATTTCGGAAAGTTCAAAGCTGCAGAAGACACGTGTGGATGAAGTGATGACTGGACGATGACATCGAAGACAGTTCCGGCAAACGGATAGTTTTGTGAGAGGTCGAATGGTAGGCTTACGTACAGCTGGTTTGTCCTATCATCGTATCGCTGCTGAAACCCATCTAAATGCATCAACTCTGTAAAGAATTTGAAC
>JAPDSC010039557.1:7714-27215 GCA_026290005.1 Latrodectus geometricus
TATATATATATATATATATATATATATATATTTCTTTATTTATTTTGTAATTAACATATTTAATCATAGACATCCTATATGTTAATGACATTATATTTATTTTACTTTTAAATAACAATTAGAAAAAAAATGTGATTGATATTTCTTAATAGAACCCAAATACTTGAATAAGATTTCGAAAACTGTATGTTTTTTAAATTTTTTTGATATCATCACTTAAAGAATTTCATCGAAATTTTATGGAATCAATTGAAAAATATTGAAATGTTTATAATAATTTTGAATAACTTCTGCAAGTTTCCAAAGAAAATACTTTAAGTAATAATTGAATTGAAGTATGTAATGCTTTAATTTCAAAAATATTTTGAAATTATGTTATGTTTCTGTGTGTATTAATTCAAAGTGAAGTAAAAAGAAAATTCAAATTAATAGTTCTCATAAGTTTTAGAATATTTTTTTTTAATTAATATATTTTTTTAATGTCACTTTATAGAAAATTTACAGAAATATTTAAGTCATTAGGAAAGAAAATTGTTTTAATAAATGCGTATTTTGTCTAATTTATAGACACGTAAATTAAGATTATTTCCCTAGAAAGTTTCATACTTTATGAAAACTATTTAATCGCCAATTTTAAACCAATGTGTTAAGATCTAATTAAAAAAAACCGTTTTATGGACGGCGGAAAATTTCATTTTTATTTACTTTTGACTTTTAAAAATATAATTTTTTATAATTAAATTGAAATTATTTTACGAAATTATAATTAAATATTTATCTAATGATTTCTTCGTATGCACAATTTTATTTCATAGGAAATAAACACATGGTATAAATATTCTGCATTTTATAGATTCACTAGAAATTTGTAACAATCCTTTCACATAACTACGAAATATTAATTTTTATTTAAAATATAAAATTAAACTTTGACCATATCTTAATGAAATAAAAGCTCTTTTTTTCTAAAGGAAATTTACTTTGATTAGTCAATTATTAAAAATATTTTTTCTGTGCTTGAGTATATTATAATTTCATCCTAAAATTTAATCAGCTTTTTCAATATGTAATAAAATTCTTCCGAGGAACGTTAGTCCAGGAAATTACTACTCATAAATTACAGCAAATAAAATAAAAAACATCTGAGCGTTCTTTTTATTTTAATACATAAACGAGAAATGAGAATTTTTTTTTTATCAGAAATTACCTGGTTTGTCCACCTAAGTATTTTCGTTCAGTGGTAATCTAATGCAGTTAATGGATCTTTTCAGGGGCAACTGCACCCAGTGGAAATTCTCCTAATGGAACTATGATTAAAGAAAGCTTTAAGGATCATCTTTCTTACGTCTGGTTACAATCATTTTCTATTTGTTCCAGAAACTGCAAAAGAAATTGAGCTTTATTTTTTATTGAAAGATTATTCGTGCTGACATATGATAAATATTGATTAAATCCTTTCCCATAAATAGAGACCAAAAGATTTACCTGGGAATGTTTCTTATCCATATTTCTCAAAGAAACATTCATGAGGAATAAATATAGTCTACTCTGTATTTTTTTTATCTGAATGGTAAATATTAAGAGTCTTAACTGCTTCAATACAATTTTAGCTACTGCAACTAAATCTAGTTACATGTACGTCATTTTCAGAATTTACTTAATGTCAAGTAATCTAGATATTTTTATATGATTTAGTAAACATTATTTAAAGATATAATATTTTAAAAAGTATTAGTTTAAAAAATATTAACATGTGATACATCATTAACACAGAAACTAATTCTTCCTTAATAATAGAAAGTTATTTTTAGTATTTTGCACCATTTTATAATAATTATGTATATTATTTTAAATTTAAAATTTATGTTTGCTTTATATTTAAAAAAAATCAATTTACACAATTTTTTAAGTGATAGTTCAGTTTATTGCTCTACAATCACTAATTTAACATGAAGGTAAATATGACGATACTTTTGTTTTAATGTATTTCAAAAACAATAAAATTATCATCATCGAAAATTAGTGGGAATAATGGTTATGAATTATTGAGTCCAGAATGCTTATTATTTTTTAAAAAAAGTTTGATATTTTTAAGCCATAATTTTTATTGTTAAAATATGTCTATATGCAACTACACGTAATATAAGACAGACACTCACACGTTAAAGTAAAACCACTCACACATATATTTATATTTTCCATATATTTTTTTGGCACATTAAGTGGAGTTTCAAAAAATCTTTGTGATGTATTTTATGAGAATCATCACTTTTTTTGTAAGAAAACATTTTTGAATCCAAGATACTTTTTGCTTTCATCATTTGTTTCAGGCGGAAAGAAAATGGATGAAACTACAAAAATAAGTTAATTGATAACGTAACTAGGAACATTTTTTCACTACTTCTATTTTAATGTCGATGTGACAAAATTGCCTGAAATTTTTTATAAACTGCAAGAGACTAATAGTTAACTGATAAAAAGAGATAATGAAATAAATTTTTTACTTCTAATAATAAATTTACCAAAACTATATATTTAATATAAGCATTAATATCATAAAAGTTTGTATGCTTCTTTTCAAATATTGCTATTCGCTTCAAATTATTTTCACATAATTCTAAAGTGCTTCTTTAGAGAATGAAAAAATAACTATTATGGCATATAATTCAAGAATATCTTTAACTTCTTTTGTAAGAACAATTTTAAGAATGTCTGTAGTTTGAATATAAACGGGTTGTTTGTCCCCATAATAAAAATTATGCAAATATAATTTAGATAAGAGTTAATGACTAAAAGTTAAATTTATGTTGTTAATGGTTTCTGCTCACAGAAAATGTTAGGAATATAAATGGGGAAAAAAAACATCTTAAGATAAAGAAGATATATAGATGAAAATTATATTGAAAAAATAACAACATGTTTTCTTAAGAAATTTAATATTATTTTTTATTTTTTAACCGTATATGTTTATATTATAGTAAACAATATGTATACAAGTTAAAAGTGAAAGTAACATTTCCTTAAGTGTAAAAATTAAAGGAAGTAAATACATAAAAAAGTAATTTCTCAAAAACTCATTTTTACATTCATGTCCTTTATATTTTGACCTAAAGAAAAAATTGTGAGTCTTGACTGTTATTAAGTTCATCTTGATGTCTTTACATAATATGTTTTCAAAATTGTATGGCATATTGTTAAAAAGTTTTTAACATTCATTTGTATATTTAACATATCTTTCTGCAGATATTGAAGCTGCTAGATTATCTATTTTCCAATAAAATCATTCCTAAAAATACACATTATGTAGTAATTTAACATTTTTATCGAAGGAAAATCAAATATCTGCCAAAGGATATGGAATTGCTATGACAAAATTTCGTCATAATGGCTATTGTATCATTTCAATACTGGCATATATTAGAAGAAAAACTTTTAATAGAATTAAAAAAAATTAATATTAGTTAATCAAAAAGCAAATTCTTATCATTTAGTCGAAAATGTTATATTGATGTATACGTATATAGTAATTCAATATCATTTTGAAAATTTCTTCATGCATTATGACTTGAATTTTCTGGTGTGACTACAAGCATTAATACTTTAAAAAACAAATCATACTCATACAAAAGATAATTAAGAAAATTTAAATAGCTAATTGAGTATTTTTAAAATGTAAATTATAATGCTTGGAAATTATTAGGCTTTTAACGCAAAACTTAAAACATGAAATAACCATAAATAGGAAGGTATCTAAATTTAAGAGAGAATGATTTTGTCAATTCTTTTCCCTTAATTAATTATAAATATGTATATTAAAACAAATCAAATTTAGTTTATTGTGTCATCTGTCAATATTAAGCTTATACCACATAGGTATTTCAGAATGTATAATCAATTTTATTAAATTATCTGCTATAATGCAATCTAAAAATTGTTGAATATAATAAAAAAAAATATTATATTTTCTGATCTTATTAAAATGATTCAGCAAAAGACCCTTTTTACCAGCATCGAGCTGAAATTCCAATGATTGTAAATTTAATTTTCTGCTAGAAATTCTTACTTGTGTACCGCAAGTTTCAAGTTCATTTCATACTGTCATTAAATCAATTAAATTCTTTATAGGATAATTTGAAAATTTGCGTATGTTTTGCTCAATATTAATTTAAAGTTAAAAGCTACATTTGAGACTTTAATGCCGAAACAAATTTAACATAATGCTCCTTTCTTTTCCTTTTGATAATTGAAAAGATAAGAGAAAATATTCGGTGGCATAAGTAGTGAATATAAATGACATGAAGATTATCATGACATATTTTACCTAAGCTCTGCATAATATTAAATTTCTCGAACAATTATGATACTTATGAAACTGTAAATAATTTGTGATATGGTGTGATGAATGTAATAGATAATTGTGTATTCATTAGAGAAAACTTCTTTACTTAACCCCATATTTAATCTTTGCATAATAAATACAAAAATACCATCTTATCCAATTCAAAAAATTTCTATTATTTATTCCAAAGATTTATGTAATGTCAATTATTTATAGTTTAATAGCAAAACTATTAAAAATACATTCACCTTTTTATCAAAACAAGCATTTTACTGTCAGTTAAAAATAGCTAATTTGACTTCTACAAAACTTGATTATCTTACTAAGGTTATTTACTGGAAATGATGGAAGGAAATTACTCTATATTATAATAAAAAATGTTTTATTCTTTTTTGTACATATATGTTTTTCATCTGATGATATTAATATAATTATTATATTCTATTCGCAAAGTTCATTGCAAATTAATATTAGGCATTTAGTTTAAATAATTTAACCACAAAGAAATAAAAAAATAGTATCAATAACATGTTTATTTATAATGAGAACTCTGAGAAACCTGAAAGCTTAATAAGTAGTTTCCATTTCGATTTAGGTAGAGGAAAGAAAGCCCGTATTGAGTTTTATTTGATGTTGATGCTTTGTTTTCTGCATATATCGTGTAGACTTTTTAACGTGAACATGAATTGAATTTAGGTCATTAAGTTTCATTTAAAAATTTGTATCTGGTATCCTAACAGCTATTTTAATATCACTAAAGATCACAAATTTATTCATATTCTTTATTTAGGAAAGCTTAATCTATAAAATATTTAAGAAATAAATAAATTTAAACAACCCGAAGCTGATTTAAAATGAAGTAAAATATAACTTTAAAAGATATTATGCTGATAAACGTAATACGAAGTTTTCATAACATTTGAAAATATGTAAAAATTTAATAGTTTATTGTTTATAAGTTTAGAATTCAAAATTATTTCTATCAGTAATTATGACTGTTTGATACAAATATATCAATAGACTAGTACATTATTTCTGTCAATATCTATCCATATATGATGAACGAAATACATCATTTTAGTTCATATATTCAATAGTAAATTTTAAATATTACTTTCAGTTTCATTAAAGAAAGAAAATTCATGATTACATTATTAGTTTTTTTATTTAGAGCTTTAAGTAAACATAAGAAATTAATAGCTTTATTATTTAGTTATTACATTGATTGAATAATTTTTCATAATCTGATTTTTTATTCGTTATTTATATTATTGGTTTATTCACTTTTCAATCTGATTATATACCTATGCTATTAAGAAGGTTTTATATATATTTAAATTAATGCGTGAAAAATTCAAAAAAGCTTAATGTTTTTTCTTGCTTAAGCACAATAATACACTACTGGTCCTTAAAATTGCTACAGCAAGTAAGTAAATTTATACGAAAGGAATAAGGTGCTGTGATATGCAAATGATTAGCTTTTCAGCGCAATCAGACAAAGCAGGCGCCAGTAGCGACACCTACATTGTGCTTAAATGAGGAAATTGTTCAGCCGGTTTCTCAGACACAAATTGCATTTGAACGTTGTTGCCTGGTGAAAAGTTGTTGTGATGCCTCGTGTAAGAAGGAGAAATGTGTACCAGCACGTTTCTGCCTTTGATAAAAATCGAATTGTAGCGTACCGGGATTGTGGTTTATCTTATCGCAGTATTGCTGCTCGCGTCGGTCGAGATCAATGACTGTTAGCAGAATATGGAATCGATGGGTTCAGGACGGTAATACGGAAAGCCATGCGGGATCTCAACGGCCACCTATCACTAGCAGCCGAGAAGACAGGCATATTATCCGCATGGCCGTAATGCATCGTGCAACCACGTCACGGGCCGTGAATCGAGAAACGGGGTCGGTTGGAAGACAACAAGTGCCTGCACGAACAGTTCGACGACGTTTGCAGCAGCATGGACTCTCAGCTCGGAGACCATGGCTGCGGCTTCCCTGACGCTGCGTCATAGACAAGAGCGCCTTCAATAGTGTGATCAACGATGAACATGGGCACACGAATGGCAAGACATCATCTTTTCAGATGAATCCAGGTTCTGTGTACAGCATCATGATGGTCGAATCCGTGTTTGGCAGCATCGTGGTGAACGCACACTGGCAGCGTGCATTCGTCATCGTCATACTAGCCCATCACCTGGCGTAATGGTATGGGGTGCCATTGGATACACGTCTTGGTCACCTCTTGTTGGCATTGACGGTGCTTTGAACAGTGCACGTTACATTTCTGGTGTGTTACGACCCGTGGCTCTACCCTTTATTCGAGCCCTGCGAGCCCTACGTTTCAGCAGGATAATGCCCGACCGCATGCTGCCGGTATTGTACGGACCTTCCTTGATACGAAACATGTTCGGCTGTTGCCTTGGCCAGCACATTCTCCAGATCTTTCACCAATAGAAAACGTCTGATCAATGGTTGCCGAGCGACTGGCTCATCACCAAACGCCAGTCACTACGCTTGATGAACTGTGGTATCGTGTTGAAGCTGCATGGGCATCTGTACTTGTATATGCAATCCAATCTCTGTTTGACTCAATGCCCAGGCGTATAACTGCTGTTATTACTGCCAGAGATGGTTGTTCTGGGTACTGATTTCTCAGTATCTATCCAGCCAAATGTTTTGAAAATTTAATCACTTGTTATTTCTAGTATAATATATTTGTCGAATAAATATCATTTTCTTATCTGCATTTCTTCCTGGTGTAGCAATTTTAATGGCCGGTAGTGTTTGTATAACACCGCAGTGATCAAAGAAAACATTCAACATTACCTTAATTTTTGAGAGACTAAGACCTTTTTTTGTCTCTCTTGATCTGTTCAATAATTATATATTTTTTTGAAAGGAATTGCTTTCCGATTGTATTTCTCGGAACATTTGAAGAATAACATTTGAACAATTAAAGATGTCATGAACTACATTTTTTATTTTAACCATAAAGTGGCTTTCTGCTTCGTTGTAGTTAAGGTCATGGCTAAATTACTTTTATTGTTTTTAAATGTTTTAAAAAGCATGAGTTTCTCTTTAATTAATGCTTAGAACTAAATTTTTTAAATGTTTAGCAATATTTCTTCCAAAATTTCCTGAAATCTCAATCTTTTCTATCTGTGTCTTTGACCGATTCCAGTTTTCTTGATTGACTCTTTGGTTTAATGAAAGCATTGATTATTGTTACGAGACAGGGATAACAATGGTTTCAAGCTATTTTCAATGATCTCCAGCAGCGAGTATAATGGCACAAGTAGTTTAACTATAACTGAATAACTTTGAAAATATTACATTGTTTTCGCCTGATGACTCGTTCTATTCGAATTAAAAGGCTTTGAAGAAAAGTTTGTGCGTAAAACATAGATTATTCCAAGTATGCGAAACAAGCAAGTAGATTGATGTACACCAAGTACATCAAGCCAGATCGAGTGCGTCTTTATGGCTTGAACTTTTATTGTATGGAAATTGAAAATATAGTTGAAGTTCATTTTCTTAATAAGCCGATTCCATATGTAAAGACCACAGCATCGGTTTCAGAAGCTATCATCCATTGTCTAGAGCCATTAGCACCTTGACAACAGAACTGAAGAAAAATAAGAATAAAAAAACAAACAAAAACATCCACTTTATGGTTAGTTTAAATCGGCAAAGATGATTTAAATGTTTTTTTCCTTGTAATTGGGTGATAGAAACAGAATGATATCGAAATTCCCTTAATACCTCTCATTCTCAAATGATAGACACTAAGTCTCTGTTATCATACAATTTGATTTTTATTATTTAAGTTGATTCAATTTGATAATATTTGATTTTTCATAATCTAATGTTTTTTAGAAAAGAGCATATTCATCTACTCTCTTATATATTAAATATTTTGTTGTTGTATATTAGACTTTATTAGTACATAACTTCAATTGTATGTGCAACATGTTTTATTTAATATGTTTTATTAATATGTTTTATTAAATAATATGTTTTATTAAATTTTTTCATCTAAGAATAAAATTTAAATAAAGAAGAAAAACAGTAAGAGATTTCAAAATATGAATATTTAAAAATGAGTTCTCATATGCAGTTTTTGAATGAAATATATTTTCTTTTAAATATCTAAAATAATTTAATTATAGTTATACATTATATATTTATGTTATATTTTTATAGTTAATACATTTATAAATTTGAATCAGTCAAGTTATGTAGAAATATTTTAGAGTTTATTTTCAGTACTGAATACACATTATTATGTGTGTATTCTTAGCATAAAACCATGGTTTAATGGTATGGAGCATGGTAAATGCACCTATTGGCTTAAACAATTAATTAAGTGGGATTTCTGTTGAATAACAAATTTGCATAGTCATTAGGTGCACCACCATCAGTAAGCAATTTAGCCATTAAAGTGAATTTAACACCCTTCATTAAATCTTGCTCTTAGGTATCACAAATATTGACGGATTATTGTTAGTACAAATAATTAATAATATAGAAAATTTTCTGGATTTTGAACATCATTTTGAGTTTATTATATTTCAATTAATCAAATTTTATTTTATTTTATTTTTGTTAAATTGTGCTTTTCCTATTTTACTCAATTTGTGGATTTCTGGAAAATTTTATAATTAAAGTAATCTTTCATGTATGTCATTTGAAATATCATGCTCTTCATTTTAGTTTTTCTGGATGATTTTAGTATTGTGTTAATTTTTATTTTTTATCATGAATAAATTATCAGAATATTTAATTTTAGATTGATAAATGGGGTTTTTTAAGCAGAAATTTTGTTATTATCAAAACAACTGTTGCTTTAAATATCTTAGCAACTTTTTCTTACTATTAATTCTGAATTGCTTATAATTACAAAATAATATTTTACTTTGATTCGCATTCAAACAATGTCTACAGTGAGTAAACTTATTTGATTAATGACAAAATATTTCTGTCACAGTAAATAAAATCGAGTCTATTTTATTAATAAAGTTTTAGATTAATTTCCACTGTCATGCAAAGAATTGCCACTTTTTATTAGTATTTATGTGTTGCCACATTATTGTTGGAAATAATTATTTTTTGAATCGTTATCGTTTTCCTGGTAAATTAAAGTAATTAAATCATTTCGAGTTTTGACATTTTGTGCCCTAATTTACTTACAATAAAAATGTTTTATCTTTTTAAATTAAACTTTGGTATATGCTTTTCACTAATCTCAGTACAAATGTTTTTACTAAAATATATAAGCACTTTTATAAAATAAATTGCTTTTTTAATTTTGCATTATAGTTAAAATACAATACAACGATGAAATTTTACAATCTAGTATTATTTTAATTATATTCCTTTGTTTTTATTGAAAAGTTTATTCAAAATTAATTGTATTAAGAAAAGTAGGTATGAAATAAAAGAAGTTCTAAAGCATCCAACTGAAATTTTTATTCATTGTTTATTTTAATGATGATTTTTCTATTTAAAATAATGCTATCAACATATTATGTTCCTTTTAATACAGCAATTAAAATATACAAAAGCTAATTAAATGCTAAATGATAATTTCAAACTGAGTTAGAGTATTTTGACATTAATTCTAAATGAATTATTTCGTATCGAAAAGAAAATTTAGTGTGTGTGTGTGTGAGTTAAACTTTTCAACGTTTAATACAGAGTCTAAGCCAATAAATCATCAAAATTGATTGATAAGGACAAATGCTATTCCTTGGAAAGATGCCGTGTTTTCATCATTAATCTATCAAATCCTTTTTAGTCATACTTTTTTGGTTTATCGGAAAAAACAAATTTGATACATGGATATATTTGCGTTACATGTAAAATTCATTATTCAATATTTCGTCCTTATATAGATTTTTTTTTTACTTTTTGTTTGCATTTCTTTTAAAAAACATTGTTGATTAATTTAAACATTAAATAATACAAAATTAGAAAATATTAAAAATATTTCGCTCACATAATTATATTGTAGTATATCGATTTAAACTTAACATTCTTCAAGAAATTTTAAATAGTTTGTTAAAAATGAATAAATAAGTGAGAAATATGTAAAACGCATAAATATTTCATAATGCTATGCAAAATTAACTTTATTTGTAGAAAATCATGATCAGTTTGTCATTTTAGGTGGTGGTTGCCTGTTGAGTTAAAGGCATTTAGCTCGGCATTCGACAGTTGCGGATTCGTTATCTGGGCAAGCGGAATTTTTTCTTATTCACAAATGAGCACGTAAGCAAGGTCAAAGTCTCATTGTCATCTAAGTAAAATGATATTCCTGGAACTGATAGTCCAAGTCTGGGTATGTTCTGATTTTAATCTCCGAGAACTCAGCATTCTCTGTGATATAGAGACACATCCATTTTGGATGCAACTATATAATGTACTTCTAATTCATCTTTTTGTAATGATGAAAAACTTAGTACATAGAATAGCAGAAAGAAAAATATTATAATATCATTTTATTTATACAGCACAATTAAGTTTCATCATTTTAATTGGTAATCTGGAAATTTCTATCAATTATAGATAAGCCAAATTAAAATGTCACTATATAAAAGAATTGATAAGCATAAAGTTACCTTTATTTTCAGACAAATGATTTATATGACTTCCTCAGAAGAAAGTTTTATCGACTTCGGTTTAGCTTATGAATCCAAAAAAAGATTTAATTATAGCCGTAAACATGAGTGTTATTAGAATATGTTTGTCATATGAGATCAAACTGGTCACAAACTTTGTGAGGCATGATGAAAAAATAGGCATGACATTCTAAAAGGATGGAGTAAAAATATAGCGCAAAATCCGTTACAATGAAGAATCACCGGAATCTGTACCCCGATCATATGAACCAACAGTCTTACATGACGATGACTTGAAAAGTGCTTACAACGAAGATACGTTTCACACATGTCTGGAACTAACAATTAATTTCTACTTACTTGATGAAGTTATTTCCACTAACTTATTTAAACTGTAAAGGTGAGAAAGCTAAGCAAATTGCTCTTTCAAGAAGTAACTGAATTTAATGCTCTTCAAATTTTATTCATCTCTTTATCACATCTTTCCCTACAGAAAATCAAACCGTTTCTGGATTATCTACAAACATGTGAGGAAAAATGGATCCAGGACACAAGCCTCAAGCATGCACATCATTGGTTGTAACGGAGAGATCTAATTACCGGGACAGCAAATGCTACTCTTTATTCTCTGAAGGTGCTGTTGTATGTATAGCGGACATTAGGTGGCATTATCTACATGGTCAAAGCATTAATCCTTGTATCTACATGCAATAACTGGAATATTTGCAAGATTCATTGTGATATTGGTGAAAAGGAAAATATTTTGGTTCATCTGGATAATGCAAAACCTCACATCGAAAATTGGAAAAATTCCTTAGAATGAGTACTTCTTCCTCATCATCCCTATTTCCCAGACATTTCCTCAAGTGGTTATCACTTGTTTTGTACCCTTGACAATCACATGCAAAAGAGAAGATTCCGTCGTGTTAAGAAATTAAAACCGATTCTGTCAATCTTTTGCTTCTAAAGACTTATATTATAAAAATACTATTTTCTTAAAGACGATGGTGAAGCTGATAGATATTTTATTTTTGAATGTTTGAACATTTGATTATAAATGCAATAGTTATTATTTTATAAATAATGGCCTGTGAATTAGAAATCCTTGAGATTTTCATTGAAAAAGTTTGCTAAGGATGAAGCATGCAAACTTTTTATGACACGGGCTTATCTTCACTAACATGTTAGCATAACTAGGGTATAAGAGTATATATCACAGTATATGAAGCAGTTGGGAAAAACGACATCTTTCACCATTTGAAAGAGGGCTTGTTGTTGATTACCGATTAATGATAGCAAATCTTATTAGATTCTTAAAAACAGCTATGTCAAAGGTTTTCAAAAATTCAAATCAGAACACAGTCTTTGTTATAAAAAGGTAAATGCGGTTTGAATACGGATATCCGAGAACTTAATAGGCATCATCACCTTTGAATTGTATAGTAAAACTGGAATCCTACAGTCATTCAAATTACAAAAATCTTTAATTAATGTTCTTCACAACAGATTTCAGATTGTACTATATGCAAGAATTGCAACTATGTGCAAAGAATTGTAAAGGATGGGAGTAATAAATTGTCGGCCTTTGAGGAAAAAAAGCATTCATTTCACCCCAAAATCCAAAGCTGCTTCTTCAGTGATGATAAGAAAAAAGACAAGGATACTAGAGGATTAAAAATGGTAATGTAGTCGGATGAAGTACGTTTTCATGTTATTTTGCACTGATGGTCGACATTGAATTTGGTGAGAATCCTATGATGCCATTAATTTCATTTTATCATACTTATACTGCTCAAGGGTATAGTTGGAATATCATGATATATGATGCATTTTGTCGACATACCAATGTTGTCCTTGAGTTCGTTGAAGGTAAACATATCCTTAAGATACCTAGACATATTGGCAGATGAAGTGCACCCTGCAACGTTGGATTTTTATTGTGACTGGGATGGATACTTTATTGAAATAAATGCAACCATTTGCTGAATAAGATATGTTCAAAATTGTTTCATTAATAACCAGTTTAAATTCCAACTTCTTTCCCGCCAAATACATAAATAAAATTTATCTATAATAAATAAAATGTATCTGTAATAAACTTAATATATTTTGTATTAGCGGGAAAGGTTTGAGAATATATTTCATTGCAATAATATTTGATCACACCAATCTTGTCAGAGAATTAAATTAAAATTACAAATTATAATATTTCATTTTTATAGATTTAGGCATTTTACAAACTACATATTTTATACAACGTTTTCAAAATATTTCTTCACAAAAGCATTTGATATAGAAAACATTTTCAAATCGAAAGTTATATTTAATGATCATAGTTAAAAGGCTGGCATACCTAAAAAATTAACGCATGTCAAAGTTTTTGTTCGAAAAATTATGAATTTTATTAACTGAAATTCGCATTTATGGAAACAAATAACATTTAGTAATTTATATGCTTAAGAGTTTACTGTACAATAAAATATTTATTTTCTGAAATAATAAATTTATTTTATATTTGCTAAAAGTAAAACTTATTGCTAGTGTTGTCATTCTTTTTTATCCTAGGTGTTTCTTAAGATCAGAGAAAAAGTTACCTGATTGTAAATTCTTTATTCTAGGCTATTTATCAACTGATTAAATTTGATACTTTTAGCACTTTTTCAATTATTTTGACAGTTATTATATCATTTTTCTTCATTTATCACAATTTTCTCAGAGAACGTTGTTCCTTTTGTATCAAAATCGAAACTGATAGTTTTCACTTTTCTACACTTTTGGTTTTGATGCACGTAAGTGATGCCTAATAATTTATATATGTCATTTCTTTTCCATTTCTATGATTACAATTGAACAGTATTATTGATATATTTTCACTTTATATTTTATCAAAAGCAATAATTTATTCTTTAATGTTAACATGTCTTTATTACTTTCTAACGTGATTTTGATTTAGCAAAATATCTAAAATATTTACTATATTTAGGTCATTTCTTATATTGTTTAATATATTTAATGGATATATTAACTTCCGAAACCTCAATGAATCTCTGATGAATTGTAAAAACAAATATTGCTTAATGTTTCTTAAAAATATCAATTCATTTTTATCAATATTTTTATTATATATTTAAGTGTTTATTTCACACACATACATAAGTTTATTTATTATAATAACTATCATCATTCAAAATAATAGACAAAACACTTCTACATGTATTTGTTACATGATTGGTGTAATAATAATGATTGTTGTAATAAAAATTAACTATAAAGCAAAAAATTATTGTAGGTACAAAAAATTATTGTATTATTGTACAAAAAGTTATTAAAAATCATATAAAAATTTGTATGCGATATTCAAAGCAATAGCTGATTAAGGATTACGCTCAATCAGCAATTGCTTCGAGTATCGCATACAAATTTTTGTATGATTTTTTAATGATTCATGATGGTATTGTTCGTATTTATTAATATATAAACAATAAATTGCAAGGATTTAAGGATTTTTCTGATGTTTATCGTTAATAAATTATTTCGTCAATTTTATTGTGTCTTCATAACAATACCTTTCCATGTATCTTTAATTTCTAAATTATTTTTGGGTGCAAAATTTTAGACTTATTAAAGGTAAGAAGAATGTTTTTACAGCTTATAATTTTTCAAAAATACGAATTTCTTAAACGAACCTTAAGTTTACATAATTTTTATAGAAATTTTGAAGAAAGCTATTTAATCTATTAGTTGTAAAATTTTGCAGCTATACTAGATTTCTAACTCTTCTATTTGAAAGAAATTGATGAAAATTTATCATTAATAATTATGAGAAATCTCTCAAATAGAATGAGTTTTTGAAATTAACATATTTTGTTTGATATGATTTTTTAATTCTTATCTTGTAATTTTTCAAATGATTTATAAAAGCCAACATTACAATAATGTTTCCAATTTTTCAATTTTTAAAACATAGATTTTTAACAAATTCAGATGAAATGTTTTCAAAGATTTTTACATTAGTGCTCAGGTTTACTCGTAATAAATGCAACTATACATTTTCCTTTCCAAATTAAATATTTGAGTACAAATTTTCAAAAACCTAGAACTTTTTACAGTTTAAAACATCTAAATTATTTTGTAAAATAAATTGTTTTATAAAACTGAATCTAATATTTTATGACAGAAACACAACAAAATTTCAATTTTGCTTTCAAAACTTTTCTCGAAGTAAAAATTTTTTTTAGTACTGGGAGACATAAATTTGTTCTGAAAAAAGTTTTTTTAAATGTGTTTTATTGGATTCAGTTAATATGCAATCACCTCATTGTTAGTGCATTTCAAGTATGAAGTAAAACTTTTCTGAAATCGCAAATTTATCTCATGTTTACCAAAAGAAAAATGATTGAATCACTTGCTTGGCTGAATTATCTTCTTGTGAATAACTTTAATTCTTAATTTCTACCTTAAGATTTTTCAAAATCATAGAAAATGCCACCTGTTTATGATTGTTTAGTCTAAGCTAATTTTCAAATTATTATATTTGAGATATTTGCCATTTTCTAAGTTTACATAAATGTTAAGTGTATTGGATTCTTGTAATACTACTGTTGAAAGAATATGCATTTTTCGACAGCATACGATGTTCCTTCGATAAAAAGATTTTTCTGTAGGGTCTTTAATCATTTAAGATTTGATTTCAAAACTCAGAGTTTTTATGGATTCTGTAAATTAAAACAGACTTTTACAATTCTAAATAATTGTAAGCCTATTCAAATAAGCAAAATACATTTTATCTTGTAAGATTTTTGCATAACTCAATCCCTGAGAGTTTTAAGTATTTGTTTATCTATGTTGTACTGACTCATGATTTTGTTATTGGAAATTTTTAAAATTATTTTTTTAATAATTTATTTGTTATTGCCATTATTACATCGAAATTATTTTTATTCGTAATTTAATTGAGAAAGCTACGGATAAGTTTGGCATGTTCGGAAAGTAATTTCTTTTTTCCCACCCTGCATCAGATTTTACCAGTAAAAACACCCATTTTATGAGTGTGGAAAATGATACTATCAAAAAGATGGCAAGGTATTGGACTAGAACTGGTATTGAACTATAGCTGGCCATATACAATTCAATAAAATACTTATTCCCTATACGTTTATCCTTTTTTTAAAAAGAAATTTACTCACCAAAAGACCCAATAATTAGTAATTCAAATAATAAATAAACAATATTTCTTAAATTAAAGGACTTATTTATGTGAAAATAAAAAGATCATCATAAATCATTACGATGCATTTCAATAAGCGATCATTGACAAATATATCTGTACATCCTAAATAAATTATTTTAATAAAAATTCAGTTGTAAATAGCATTTATACTATGCAGAAAAAAACATCTGATTTAAATTCAACTTTTCAGTAGACACAGAATATTCCTTTCGAAGGAAACTAACTATTCAATTTTACAATATTTTGTTATTACATGTTTAGCATCCAATGCGAACGTATGTACTGTTTACATGTTTTAAAAAAAAATCCCTTCATAATTTTAGATGTTGTCACTAATACGCGGTTATTTTTTTTTCAAAAAAGTATATAAAACTTATTGGAAAAATATTTAAAGATACTAAATATGATCGATGTTTTATAGACACAAAAATAGTATCACTTAAAGAGATTGCCTGCTACGAACTAAAATTCTCATTATTCATCCTTGTCATCTATAAATAAATCAGTAGTCACTTAAGCATATCAGCAAAGGGGTATTGATGGACTGAAAAATGAAATAGTGCTTATAAAATGAAGGTAGATTCTCTTTTACAAAGGGATATTTCCATAAATAATGTTTCATGACTGATGCGTAATGTTGTCATGTATAAATCTTCAATCGCAAAATTTTCTCATTTGCCATTTTAAAATTTAAAAAAAATAAGTGACTCGGTATTTGATTTATATTTTTAAATAATTATTCTAAAAAGATTGAGAAAAATATCATATTACGATATATTAAGTATACATTTTCTTTGCTAATTGGCAGAACTAACTTAATTGAAAAGCAGAATATAATTTTTAAACATTTTAGAAATAATAAACTATCAAAATGCGTAAAACTGAATATAGAATGCCTACGGTAGATAAAAAAATTCTTATATATATATAGAAAAATCCAAATTGATTCAGCATTTATGATACTAACACAAAATTACATAACATACATAATTTCATAGAAAATTAATGTGATTTAAATTTAAATTACAGTAAATTTCATAAATAAAAGTTAGTTATCTGTATATATTTTCAATATTTTAAGTTATAAAAAGTAAGGTTTTTATTACAGGATGTTTTTAAAGTTTTTCTAACATTTTCTTGAATCATACAATTTCATTTATATCCCAAATTCCTTAAATTTGTGCAAGATATAAAATTAGAGAAAATATAATTGTTTTTTTTTTATTTTGAAAACCAGGTTTTAAGAATAAACTTCTAACTAAAGTGATTTACTTACAAAATATTAAAAATAAATGTATTAAAATTTGCTTAATAAATTCAAATATTTAGTGATAATCTTGTTGAAATTTATTGTAGTGAAAACATTTTAATGAAAACATTTTAATGGTCAAATTTAATTTTCTTACAAATATTTGCTTATTATATGTCATTTTTTACTTAAAAGTTATGACATAATTATAAGTTTCAAAACTTTGAATACGTTCTCACTATCATATGATCCTGAATTAACGATTTTATATGGTGCGGGATTTTCAGATTCTATTTTTAATACTTTACACAAAAATAAGTATGTTTATTTTTTAAATAATTAACATAATATAATAAATATTTTATTGAATTTTATGTTGTAATGATGTTTAAAACATCATTTGGAAACAAACAATTTCCAGTTCAACAAATGTAAATCTTAGGATAATATTTCATTAGAATATTAATCTGAAAAAATCGATTTTTTCTGAAAAAATCGATTTCGATCGAAAAGTTTTTTATGTAATTACTGAGATGCATTTACTGGGAAAGCTATCACATGTATATTGTATAGTATCACATGTGAGTAATTGATAGACATTACATAATTAAAAAAATATGAACACATCATGGAGTTACTAACTTTTAGCAGACGAATTTTGTATATTTTCCAGTGAATAATTCGAGGTACATAAACTTAAGTAAGAGGAAATTTATATATTGTATATTAACATCTTTAAGTTTCACAATTGCAAAACTATATACACTACTGGCCATTAAAATTGCTACACCAGGAAGAAATGCAGAAAACAAAATGATATTTATTCGACAAATATATTATACTAGAAATAATAAGTTATTAAATTTCAAAAATTTGGCTGGATAGATCCTGAGAAATCAGTACCCAGAACAACCACCTCTGGCAGTAATAACAGCAGTTATACGCCTCGGCATTGAGTTAAACAGAGATTGGATTGCATGTACAGGTACAGATGCCCATGCAGCTTCAACACGATGCCACAGTTCATCAATCGTAGTGACTGGCGTTTGGTGACGAGACAGTCGCTTGGCAACCATTGACCAGACGTTTTCTATTGGTGAAAGATCTGGAGAACGTGCTGGCCAGGGCAACAGCCGAACATGTTCCTTATCAAGGAAGGTCCGCAAAATACCGGCAACATGCGGTTGGGATCCGAGCTGAGAGTCCATGCTGCTGCAAACGTCGTCGAACTGTTCGTGCAGACATTTGTTGTCTTCCAAACGACACCATTTCTTGACTCACGGCTCGTGACGTGGTTGCACGATCCATTATGGCCATGCGGATAATATGCCTGTATTCTCAGCTGCTAGTGATAGGTGGCCGTTGAGATACCGCATGGCTTTCCGTATTACCGTCCTGAACCCATCGATTCCATATTCTGCTAACAGTCATTGGATCTCGACCGACGCGAGCAGCAATACTGCGATAAGATAAACTGCAATCCTGGTACGCTACAATTCGACCTTTATCAAAGTCAGAAACGTGCTGGTACGCATTTCTCCTTCTTACAAGAGGCATCACAACAACTTTTCTCCAGGCAACAACGTTCAAATGCAATTTGTGTCTGAGGAACCGGCTGAACAATTTCCTCATTTAAACACAATGTAGGTGTCGCTACTGGCGGCTGCTTTTTCTGAATTCGCTGAAAAGCTAATCATTTGCATATCACAGCACATGAATTTTATACATCTTCTTTTCGTATAAATTTCACGTCTGTAGCATGTCACCTTCTTGGTGTAGAAATTTTAATGGCCAGTAGTGTATATATATATCATTTGTAGCATGATGACCTTATATATGACAGTGTGGTTATGTATGTTAGAAGATAATATAAAAAATGGTAAAATGGCTGTAAGCTTACTTCACCAATTTTTTGCTTATTTCATTATATATAACATTATGAACTAATTAATGACCGTGTAATATATAATAAATTATTAATTAAATAGGGATTGATCAAAATGTGTTACTAATGATTGATATATATATATATATATATATATATATATATATATATATATATA
>JAPDSC010039559.1:0-14249 GCA_026290005.1 Latrodectus geometricus
TTGATTTGAAATTAAGAATTTTATAGGCATTGACACTAGGTTGCTTCATTTCGGGGTGATATTATAATTTTTGCTCTCATTAAATTGTTAATATAATTATAAGTGGTAGTGATATTGTAAAAACATTTCGCATTTATATATGAAATCTATAGTATAAACGAAAACTTTTCAATACTCGTTAATTCTAAGATAAAGTAGAACCACCAAAATAAAATAAATCCATTATCACATCTTTTGATTCGGTTAGTATTTGAAAGTATAACCTATTTACTGAATTATGAGTACACTATAGAGCGTATACTTTCAAGCAATACGTAGATAATAATACTGATTTTAGATACTTTTTAATCTACATTACTTATAACCATATTATGATTATAATATTAGGTTGGGGAAAAAGTAATCCATTATTTCTTCGGTAGACGTCTGTAGTGATCGATACCTCGTGAGGTATCTATCAAACAATTTCAGATTTATGCTCGTTGGAAAGATGACATTTGACACTAAAATATCCTCTTGTGGTTTTTTGTTTGATTAATTCAGTTACGAGTACAAGGTTTTAAAAATGGAAGGCAACAAACAGAAAATTCGATACATTTTCGTTTTTCTCTTGTAACGGCGAAAAAGATAGCAAGGTGTCTAAAATTGTGAAAGTTGTTTATCGTCCTATATAAGACTGTAGCAACCAGTTATGTACAATTTTTGTTTTGTCGATTCCGTTCGGGTATTTTTGATGTTAGAGATGCACCTCGCATGTGGATACAGCATCGTCGAAAATGTCTATAAAATATCAAAAATGATCGAAGTGAACCACATGTCAGCAGTCGTAACGCGCAAGACCTAAAAATCTACATGAAAGCTGTTTTAAACCTTTTTACAAAGCGAATCGAAAAGAAGTTACATAAAGTTCACGTAAAAATAATGGATTTCTTTTTCCCCAACCTAATAAGCCTATAAACATGCAGGAAATTATAAAATTACAAAGCTCAAAGAGATAATATTTAAAATAAATATATTTCATGCAAAAATAATGTTAGAAGGATAAATAAAACCACATTTTTAACAATGAAAAAATTACGTATACATGAAAAAAATATTTGTAGCAATTACAGATAATTCTCTTATGCTTTATCTATATATAAAGCAATCTTTAAATTTGCCAATTACCTTCAAACATAAGCACTGCTTTCCTTATTTACATTTCCCAATAACTTCCTTACTTGTTATTTTTTAACAGCTCTTATATTCCCTTTTCATTAGAACATATTTGTGATATTTATTGCTCGTTTGTTTTACACTTTTTCGTGATTTATCCTGACGAGAAATGTGACAACTGTTATTTGAGGATGGAGTACCTATATGACAATCACACGTTTGAGGAAATCCAATTCGGTTACACAAAAAAGAGCTTTATTAGCGTATCAAAAATCACTGTTCCAATCTAAAAATATCACTTCCCAGGAATCGATTTTCAAATGTATCGCATTGTGAATCGCTCCGTTGACGTTCCCACGTTATAATCCCATTATGTCCAAAATCGCGTGTCGTTTCTCTGTATCTGTTGATTTAAAAAAAGATGCGTTCCAAAAGGAAAGATGAAGCTAAGTGTATCCTTCGTCATTAAGAATTTTCTTTTTTTAGCCTCACAATGACCAACACAAATTAAATGTTTTTGATTATGACTTTTTTTTTATTTGAACGTAATGTTTTTAACTTCGTTTTGGTCAGTAAGTAAGGTAAACAATAGCGATTTTAGAGTTTCATGCTAACTAAGTGGTTATGGATCTCATTGATGAAAGAAGAATTTTTTTGCAAATTGATTAAATCAATTCACAAGACTAGAAGATAATTTATTCGTTGTAATTTAAAAAAAAATCAAGCAGAAGACTCTTTATTCGTTGTAATTTAAAAGAAAAATCAAGCAGAAGACTATAGTTTGTAATTTAAAAGAAAAATGAAGCAGAAGACTATTTTTGGTAATTTAAAAGAAAAAAACCAAGTAGAAGACTCTTTATTATTTGTAATTTAAAAGAAAAATCAAGCAGAAAACTCTTTATTCTTTGTAATTTAAAAGAACAAATCAAGTTGAAGACATTTTATTCCTTGTAATTTAAAAGAAAAATCAAGCAGAAGACTCTTTATTCTTTGTAATTAAAAATAAATCAAGCAGAAGACTCTTTATTCTTTGTAATTAAAAATAAATCAAGCAGAAGACTCTTTATTCTTTGTAATTTAAAAGAAAAAACCAAGCAGAAGACTTACAAGACTTAACCTACCACTCCCAGAATTATTAGTATTATTAGTCCCAGAGGTATTATTTCACTCGGAGGACATTGCGACCGTCACTTATTCTACGTGCCCCAGGAGAACAAGACTTCAAGTAAGGAATCGAATTCACTGTCTTTTGAATATAAAAATGACATCTTTTCCAACCAAGTCTCTGCAATCTATTCATTTAGGGCCACCATTCTTCCCGGAGGCAATGGCACCCCTCTTCTATGACATCGGGCCCCAGAACTGGCAGATCTCATCAACAAGACCTTTGGTGGACTTTAGACTATTTTGTTTTTTGCACTTCACACTTTCTTATAGACAAGACAACAACAACAACAGGGCCACCATTAGGCCGCTGTGATATCGTTGGTTGGGGTGTTAGCTCTCGTTATCGAAAAGTAGTGAGTTCGAATCCCAACTTAACTAGAGATCACTTGTGTTAGGTAAGAGCGTCTGGGACACGTAATATATGTCGTAGTCAGATTGTCCGCCAAGTGATATGATACCTTGGGGGGTGGGAGAAACTAAGTTTGGGTATTCTACTCTGTCCCTGCTTCTAAATTACGAAAAGCTAACCGCTTGCTCAGTTAAATGCCTTTCATGATTGATCCAAAAATCAGATTTTAAATTTTGGTGCTTCTCGTTTTGAACCTACTGAAACTGCATCTCATGTCCGTTATCATGACTTACTAAGGTTCATCGAATTGATCGATATTTCTGTCGAACACGAGAGATAAGACAATAACAATGACACCATTAAAAGCTGATATTTGATTGCTAACATTTCTTTCCTTATACTCACAATCGTAACGGCTAAATAAAACAAACCAGCTTGAAATTGATTATCATTTCAAAACTACCACACCACATTAATGGATGATACTGTGAATATTTAATTTGATACATCAACCCACTTTACAATCTAGATTTCGACTGGAGTAGGCATCGAATTAATTATCTTTGGTACATGAATCCAACAGTATTCAGAACTAAGTTGTTATGAAAAGATATTAAGTATCGTGTTTGTGTAAGTTACGAAAATTAATTTAATATTAATGTGTTATACCGTAAATTTTTAGTTAATATATTATACTGTTTTTCTTTGACTATAGTAATTAGAAAATGTTTAATAAATTTGATGTGTTTCGATTATTTCAAAGTTTTTTTATATATGTAATTTAAATTATGTATCACATTTTGTATGGAATATTAAAAAAAAGGAAGACAAAAATGAACTCTCATAAATCTGAGAGATTTTAAATAAAATAACAATTGATCGGTGTCAAATATATATATAGAAAATTCCCATTAAAATCCAGTTTATTCTGAATTATAATTTATTATAAATTAAAATTTATAATAAATTAAATAAATTATGCAGTTAAAAATAAAAAGAAATATCTATTTTAATAAAATGTGAATAATAGACAAACACTATTTCTCAAGTTTTTACTAGAAATGTTTACTAGTGATATTATCAGAGCATGTTCTTCTTTTATTGATGTCACAATAATCAGAACAGACAGGGTTAGACTATACTTTAGTGTGCCCCTTTGATACTCGCCAAGTTGTGATTGCGATTGATAGCCAAATTGGGCAAATCCCAATTGTATTCTGATTGCAACAGAGCAACTGATTGTTCTGTGCAAAAAAAAAAAAAAATCGATAGCCAAACAAAAATCAACATATTTGCCAAAGGGGCACTCTAAAATATTGTTTTACTTCAAAACAGTTAATAAATTTCTAGATTTTGGAGAAAATTTGAAAATATTTCAGTTGTTTTCTGAAGTTTTGAGAAATTAATATTTGAATATTTTCAGATATTTAATATTAAATCATTTTTTAATTCCTTCATTACGAGATAACATTAATAGATAAGTTATATAGTTAGAATTTAACAATTTTTAAATAAAAATTAACTAATAACTGTTATAAGCAAATTAAATTTAAATGGAAAACATTTTAACTAATGCATATTTTGTCTTACTTAATTTATATATATTTTGAATTATTATTATTAAGACTCAAAAATTCAAATTAGAGGTAAATTGTCAAAATTCTGATTTTTTATTCCAAGACTTTCTTAAAATTTGAAGAATTCATTGATTAGAGAATTCAGATATTTCTTTTGTAATATTTTAATACTTACATAAATAGTTTACTTAATTAAAAATAGTTTTAAATTTGAATTGTTTAAACTTTAAAAGGAATGTAAGAATGATTAAAACTAATGCTAACCTGAAATTTTGAAATATATAAAGAAATGCGAAACATGTAAACAGCTATATTTCTTATTCCTTTAAACAACCATGTAATGCATCAAGTTAAATTGCTTGAGAACATGTTATTTAAATACATTTTATAACATGTTATTTAAGTACATGTTATAACATGTTATTTAAATACATGTTATAACATGTTATTTAAGTACATGTTATAACATGAGAACATGTTATAAGTGATTCTATTACTCCAAAAAGTTTGATATTCATAACAATTTTCTGTATCACTTAATTTAAACTCGAAAAAAAAAATTAATCTTGTTTTTTTCCGAATTTTTTTTATCGCGTAGAAAATCTTTTCTAATTTCTACTTCCGCCAATTTTATAACAAACACCATAAATTTCATTAAAACGTTGTAGACGATCATTTTATCCGACAATTCTAAGACCTATTCATTTGAGGTTATTTACACCTCGATGAGTCGAGTTGGGTTGTCTTGGGGCTGAATCAGCACTAAGATACATTAACTTAAAATGGCTAGTAGATAGCGATACCGGATTTCCTTGCTATGTCTTCCATGGCACGTGCTTGGAATCAAGAAAAAGCATTTTATCAAGTTATATTTAACTCCAAAGTAATAAAAAAGAGTTACTGCCGACATTTTTCTCGTCGACAGATGACAGAAAAGAAACTCGGACAAGACGGAAATTTTGATCCAAAGAAAAATCATTCTGAACAGTATAAAGTGGTTTAAGCGCTCTCTTTTTCTGACACAATAATGCTTATCAAATATTACGTCCTTCTGCAATTGTAGCTAAGTCTTCATGTTTAAAATAATTAAATATTCCTTATGTAAAAGAATAATGCTGTCTATTTTAATAATAATTGTGTCACAAAATTGCGATAATAAGGCAGCAAGTTCAGTCAAAATGTCTTAGGTAAAAGTCATGGCTTTAAGTTACGGTTTATTTCTGATATTTTCCAAAATACTTATAATGGTGACTAAGTACATAAATGTAAATTCTATAAAAAATTAGTAATAATGTGTTATCATTGTCCAACAAGAACTAGTTATTTAACTCATTTTAAATAATATTGGTTATTGTTCAAACAAATCTCAAATTTCACCTCAGCAGCAATTATCTTTAAGGAATTACATAATGTATTTCAAAAGTACATCCTTATAATGTACTCTTGAAAATTTCTGATTTATGTTCATTGCTTCAGAATATACTTGATAAAATAAAAATATTATGCATTTTATAGGCTGCTTTTTCAAAACTTTCTTCATTTCTGTAAAACATTTGAAAAAGTTTGAAAGAAACTTTTCAAGATTTCTTTGGAAAGTATATGATATAGCAATGGAAGCAATTTAAAATTTTAAGAAATTTTCAAGATAATTAAATTAATTTTTTTTAAATTTGAAAATCTAAAACCTTTGATGATCATAAGTTTTTCAGGAAACTTTTCTGATGCACATAAAGCAGAATTTATATAAAGTGGGGAAAAAAAAAAACTTTTTTGATGACCTTCAAATTTTTTATATCTTTAAAAGAATCCTAAATAATATTAAACGGAAATAATTTTTAGATATACTTTTATATAGCGTTCAAGTGTTTTATAATTTTGTTTATACCTACATAAAATGATTTTGAAATAAAATTGTTTTGAAATTAAAATATTCAATTTTAAGCTATATTTATATTTAAAAAGTTCAAAGTTAAACAATTAAAATTTGTTTAATACAAATTGAAATGCTTCATTTACCAAATCGATTAACTGCATAAAATAAGTAGTTAAGAAAAATGCTATAAAAAGCACATAATGTTTTTTCAGATTAACATTTTCCATTTTATTTACATATCGTTTTTATAGTGTTATACATATATATAATTCTTATTATAAGTAAAATGTTTTTTTGAATATGCGCATCTGTATATTATTTGCAACTTTTTTAATTAAAATTTTATTAAATTTAAAAGTTGAATTAAGTTGACAAGCGCGATATATCGAGTTATATATTAAAATATTAAAGTAAATTTTATTTTTACTTCATTTATACTAAGTTTTAGATGAATAGTAATAAAATTGTTAACAATTATTTAATTTAGTTTTATAATATTTGTTGGAAAATAATTATAATAAATATTACATTAATGAATTTAAATAATTAAATGTTATATTTACCAAAAATATAGCTAAATAGAGGCAGCTAAATAATGACAAAAAAAAAATTGAATCAATTATAAAACTAGAGAGATTGCAATTATTAAGAAAGTATATTTATCAAAATAATGTTATCATAGCAACCATGAGTTTCAAAAAAATTATTTTAAATACATCTAATTCTCCTATGATCTGGATCTACTTTGATACATACAAAAAATATCAAAAACGTTTACTTTTTTTATTGTTTGAATGATTGATAGAGATTTTATCGAAATTAATTTCATAATATTATTTTTTTCAATGTTTTCATTAACTAAGAGAAAAATTGTTAATGTTAAATCTTCAGTAAATTTCTTTTTTATGCTGTTTTTGAATATTTACATTTCAAAATTAATTTCACATTGAATTCAATTAACTTCTGGAATTGTTAATTATTTATTTCAGGAAATTGAAATTTAGGCTGAGATTTACGTCACGGTCACTCTTGCGACTTTTTCAAAAAGTCTCGCCATTTTGCACAAGCGAGGTTGGAATTGGTCACAATCCTTCATCTGCGATTGGTAGAAACGGGTTGGGTTGCCAGAAAATGTTATTTAATGTCAAATATAGAAAAATTGCGCCAATAGTGACCGTACAGTAAATCTCAGCCGTATTACTTATGGTTGTTCCGAGTTTGCACACAATATAATTATAATATTTGATGACGTGTACGTAAAGAGTAAATATATATAAAAAACATTTTGATTTCATTTTTTTATTGTGTTTACACATGTGTAGTCCAAAACAATCATCAAAACTGATAACTGAATATTACACGCTTCAGGCTTCAAATGCAGTTCTTCATTCCGAATTTAGGTATTGATGTACTAGTCCTATGTACTCATGTACTAGTAAATAGGTACCCAAAGTTGGTATTATTAGAAATTCTTTTAGAACCATATCCGACAGTTTAATTGGTAATAAGTCACCTTGAAATAAATAATTCAATGATGACATATAAAAATTTACAAACTTCCGACAATCTATTGTATTTTTTTTCTTTCAAAAATAAATAGTACATCCATTTCAACTTTTCACACTCAAGGAGTACTAGTTTAAAATATTAAACTTGGAGAAGAAGAAGAGAATATTTTATTTTATAATGAATAATAAGAATCTCTAAAATCTTCGTTGGTCATTAAAAAAGCATCTTTCTTTTTTATTATATTCATGAAATTAAACGTCAAAAGTATCCATTTTGTTTCTAACCTATTAATAACAATTTTCACGGTAGCTTTCTGATCTGATTGAAAATAAGCTTTTGGAAGTTTAAAATTATTATAAAATTAAGTATATCTTAAATTTGAGATTAAGTATATCTTTAAATGTCACTCAAAGTTCTTAAAGATTTAAAAATGATAGTTTTGATGTATTTTTAGCGATTCGTTCTAGCACAATAGAATCTTTATTACATTATTAATACTTATAGGCTAAACGTATTATCATGGAATATTCTGGTATATAAAGTTGGGATAATCGCGTTACTAGATACTGGTTCATTTTTTTGCTATTTCTTAAACTTACCAAAAGTAACAAGTAAAACCTAGAATGAAATTTCATCTGAAAACTATTAGGTTGCTCAACAGAAATCATACTTAAGGATTTCCTTTTCCTTTTTCGCGACATCTAAATGATTTCTAAGAAGAAAGGATGAGCGTTAATGTTAGGGGGAAAAAAAGGCCAATGTGTTTTTTTTTCGTCGTGTGATTCAGAGGAAAAGCTTCGTTGATCATCTGGTTAAGTATCAAAGTGTTTTTGTGAATGTGCTTCAGTAAGCTTCAGCCAGAGGCGACGTTTTGAAAGAAGACAGAAAAGAAATATTTTGAGAGAATCACCTCACTTCACTTCTCCAAAAACTTTTCCAGAAGTTATCACGCGTAACTGACTGTCATTAACAAATCTTGATAATAAGAATAATTTATTTTTCTCTGAAAGATTTGTGCGTGTGTGAGCATAAAATTATAAAAAGTTAAATTGTTGTTGATTAGTAAGTAAATTCTTGAATTTGATGTTATAAAATAATATTTTACTTTCAGATATGAAATTAAAATTAGAAGCACAATCAAGAAAGAAAGGAGAATATATTTTTACATTAAAAATTCACTCAACTTTAATAAAGAGAAAGTTTGTATGCTTTTCTAGATCAAAAAATTATCAATTAAGTATTTAATTTCAAATTTACATTAAATGTTATATTATCAGTAACTGATTAATTATCACGAGTAACTGGATGGTATTAACAAATATTGAAAATAAGGGATCTTTTATTTTTCTCAGAAGGATTTCAAGTAAATGTATTTTAAGTAAAACTGAGATTAATGATGATAATCTTGAATTTGTCTCTTGAAATCTTGAATGCATAATCTTGAAATGATAATCTTGAAAAGTACATTTTACTTTCGGATATAAGGCTATAATTAAGAACACAATCAAGAAAGTAATGAAAATGTATTCTTACATTTGAAATTCACTCAACTTTAATAAAAAAGAAACTTCTTTTGTGTGAGCGCATTTCTATATTAAAAAAATCTCAGCAATTAGAAAAAAGACAATAATTTTTTTAGTTGAATAAGCATTTCAGAGGCAGAAAACCCGATAGTATTCTATAAGTTTTATTACTCTAAAATGATTACATTAATTTTCATTCAAAATTTAACTTCCTAATCTACTGTTTGAAACACTGATAATATTAGGTATAAATATTTACATCAATTTAATGAAATAATTTTAAGTTAAAATTGAAATTTTCAGAAATGTTTTCATTGTAGCTAAATTTTTTTAAATTTAATTATTAATGTTGCGTAAAAAAACTAGTTATGAAATTATTTAATTGTAAATAATTTCATCGCTTAAAAATCTAGGTGTGTTTAACAAATTGGTAGTTGTTTTATTTTATGTATATTTTAGTTTTATAATTCTATTGGATAGATTTTATGCACATTATTTTATTTCTAAAATATTACAACTTAATTAAAAGTTAGAAAAATAAAAATGTATCATTATTAATTTTATTAGGAAAATAAAAATATTGGCTTAGGGAGTTTTTATTATAAATGCAATAAAAAATGTTATTTTATTTCTAAAACTTTACAATTCAATTAAAAGTTAAGAAAATAAAAATATACCATTATTAATTTTTTAAGAAAAATGAAGAATATTGATTTAGTATTTTTGCCCCATTTTTGCATATTTGTCCCATTTTGCATATCGTTTTTTCCCCATTTGGCATATCGTTGTACTCAATTTTCATGCCTAGTTAGTTAAGCATAGCTTAATTTCTTTTGCTTGCATTTTTTTCGTTTCATACTTTTTCAAAAAAATTTTAATATATTTATTCGAATCAAGTATTCATATTTTAAACATATCTTTGCCTGCTTGTAGGACAGCGCTAAGCAGAGCAGAAGATTACACGTTCGATCCTAGATATTGTTGAAGAACGGGAGATGGATATTTCGCTTAAGTCTTATGTGTGCACATCTTATACATTGGGTGGTTTGGAATTTTTCACGTGTTCTCCTTTGTGACACTAGAAATATGGTTCACTGTCTCCTAAAGTCCTGCTGGAAGTCTATTACGATGTAGATGTAAATGCTTTATGCCATTAAGTAATCCATAACGTCCTGTCAAATTATTCATGTCTGGTACATAAAATTTCTGTACTTCCAAAGAATTTATATAACATATTCAAACGTTTTGTAGATAGATTTAGTTTTATAAATGCAAGCCATAATAAAAATAATCGCATTAAATTTAAAGTAACAATGTATGAAAATATTAACATGAAATTTAAATTAAACTAAATTATTCCTGAAAAGAATTTTTTATTTTTCTTGATGTTTAGCCTGTTGCGTGAGTTTTCATTATAAAAAATATATTGAAATAGCACAGAAACATAATTTCATATAAAGTATGACATAAAAAAACATTTCTATTTTTTGTTTTGATTTTGAAATGTGTTTACGATACAAAAAAAAAAAAAAAAAAAAGAGGGGCAACAAGCAAATACTTTTCTCAAATTTGATCAAACCAGTTTGTTCCACATGCTCCCTAATGACAAAAATCAGCATTTTCTATAACCCGAAATAGAACCACGCGCGCATCTGAATATGATCAAATTGAGAACAGGACTAAAAGCGTTATGGTTCAAGCCCCAAAGAAATTGTAAAAGAAGATATTTATTGATGTGAAAGCAGGGTAATCACCAGTTGCTGGGTCATTAATCACTGGAACGTCTGTCTTCCTAAGGTCCAAGACAGCAGTTTGGGACACGGTGGGAAAAAGAAGGGTGTCACCAGAATTCGTTCCTACACCATTCTGGCGAATTTTTCAATCGCCTGTCATTGCAACGCAAGTGGAACAGTTAACTGTTTTATTTTATTTTTTTCGCCAACAGCAATGGTAACCCAGTTTGCCTGCGCCAAGGGCATGGCTATAGTTCTGATCACAATGAATCTTTGTTCTTCATAATCACCGTCGCTGGACACGACTGAAGGCAATTATTATTTTAAGTGAAATCAACTCATCGAGGGGCTTCGACTCATTATCTGCGAACAACCATTTTTGAGTAAGAAACAAAAATTGACGGCTTCTTCGTCCGGTACATATTTTGCTCTACTTCTTCACCGTTGAAAATGGCCGAGAGGTCAAGGTTGTTGACTTTTTCATTAATTTTTGCTGTTACCTTTTATTGCTCTTGAAAGGGCTATTACAACGAGAGTTAATTGTGTTGAGAGTTCTTCGCTTTTTATATTTTTTTTAAAGAATGACTACTAAGGTAGGACTTCTTTTGTCGAGTGAAAATGTGTTATTAGGGTAAAAATACTTTCAATTTGTTGACGTATATATTTTATTTAAGCTCATGAGTGAAAAATCTGCAAAGAAAGATTCATTAAATATTCAATGCAATTTTATATATTTTAATCAACCCATTTTCGATTTTAACTGTGTTAAATATCTCTATATAAAAAATATATATGAAATATTAATTCATGCATATGTAATTTTAAATGAAATTTTTCACATAATAATAAAATGAAGTTAATTGAGAATAGATTTGTCAAAAATTT
Organism: Latrodectus geometricus; assembly: GCA_026290005.1. NCBI lineage: Eukaryota > Metazoa > Arthropoda > Arachnida > Araneae > Theridiidae > Latrodectus > Latrodectus geometricus. The sequence continues at coordinate 11,772 of JAPDSC010039559.1, forward strand.
AAACATTATATTCAGAAATTAATAAGCTATAAAGATGGTAAAATTTTGTTAAAAACAATGATATAGTAAAAATAAAAATACTAACTATCTTATACTAAATCTCTGATAGTGTCTACATTTTATTAAAAATTAGCTATTTTCTTTATATTTGGCTTAAATTTAATTCACATTAGATTTCATGCATTTCTATTAATCCACAATCACACATAATATTTACTTAAAACCTAAGGCCTTTATCAATTCGACATGGCATTGTGTGATTCAACAAATTATTAAAATTCTCTTAAGAAAGTGTCAAACTATTTTAACTTTACAGGTATCTATTATAATGAAAGTGTTGGTAGTTTGTATATTACTGAGACGAACTGAATTGTACATCAAAAAATTTCAACCTCGTGGTCTAAGTGTCCTAATCATTCTCTGTTCTTTCTAAAATATGCTTTAAGCCAATCTCGAGTGATTTTGGTGTGATTACTCATGATGTATTCTTTTCTTAAAAATACTATATTCCTTTGGAATATCAATGTACTTAAAGTAATCTGCAACTAATATACTGCAGGAGTTGAAATATTCTTATTGTTTGCGATGGCAAGTCTTTCATGTATTTTCCATTGATTGTCATTGGGAAAGGATTGGTCATTTGGAAGAATGTTAATTGTTTTCACTGACCACTCTGTCTGGATATTATTGATCTGGTAGATAAAATAAATGTTCTGTGATTTATGAAGTGTGGAAGGAAGTAGCTTAAAATTTGGATTCTCAGTAACACTTTAGTACGGTGAATCAGGAGGGAATATTGAATTTCCTAATTTTAACCGGAGAGAAATACCTAATATATAGAAAGAAATATTGCCCAGCAAACATTCCTCTCTGAAAGTTTCTTCATTCCTATCTTGAGACTATACAAGACGAAATTTTGAGAACTTGAGCAGAAGTTAAAAATTCTGATTTCCTTAATTTCTGATTCAATAATTTTTTCAAGCGATATATATCTAAATATTTGTCTATCACCATCTTCTTTAACACTTCAATTTAATAAATTGTAAAATATACAATTTTTTAAAATAATTTTAAAATTGCATTATTTTGATAAAATATATAATTTTTTCTCAATTATTTTTAGACATGTTTAGAAGATAGGAATAGTTTTTCAAGAATACGTAAAAATTACAATTTTTCCCTATTCGATTAGTAATATTATTGTATTTATAAAATATATTTGAAAAACGAGTGTAAATTTAAAGGATAATCCAGTAAATTAGAATTATTGGATTATCCTTTAAAGTTAAACAGGATAATTCAATAACTAAAAATTGAATTTCAATATTTTTATGAAATAACTTTCATAGTATGATAAATTTAAGTGAACAATACAAAATCAAAAATATTATATTTATTTTTCTTTACATTTTAATTCACCAAACTATTTATTTATTGTGATGTCCACATCAAATAAAAAAAAGCACACATGTTATGTAATTTTATAGTAAAGATACAAAACAGAACAAAGGAATTTTACAATTCGTAATTTTGTAAATAATAAATTTAGTTATTTAAGTTTAAATACAGACAATACATATTGAACTTTAAAGCATTTTTAGAGATGTGTTTTGACTGTATGATAGAAATAAGTAGTTTAAAGTGAAATGGATAATTTCAAACGAATATGGAAATAGCGAAAAGACCCAAATAGGCATTTTCAAAGGAATATAATAAATATGTAGTAATAAAAATAATAATAAAAATAGTAATAAGAATAATAAGAATAAAAGAATGCTGCTAATGTTTCAGAACATAATTGATAATTATTGAAGATAAAAACAGGCTAGTTAAAGCATAAAATATTTTATACTGAAATATATAAACCACTTCAAATTTCATTAGAATACTTAAGCGCTTATAAGTCGTAAATTGTTAATTTTCTAATTAATAATATTTAATAGAAATTAATTACATTTCCAGTAAGACATAATAAAAATGAAGTAATTAAGATAATAATTATTTAAAATATTATGCTTACAATGCTATATTACGGAAAAAATTTTTATATATTTTTTAATCTGTATTTACTTTGCAGACGCCATTTCATTAGCTCCTTTTACTCTAAGGGTCACTGTGGTAATATTTTCTTTTATTGTAGTAAAGTATAATCATGTCAAAACCATTTTAAAGTTGCAACAATAAACTTTTCTACTGAAACTTGATTATGTTTAACCTAGTAGTGCCTAACTTTTTAATCTTATTTTAGCATTTTTCTAAATGGAAATACAGATGAATCCAGCTGAGGGAGAGGAAGTTGGATATTCCATGCACAGAGGAATTCATTCAGAACTAAGTCAAGGACAACTAAGATAAAGAACATGTTTGTCGATTAAGGAAGTACAAACTCTTTTTTTTTTTTTTTCTTGAAAAGAAGATACACAAATATGGGGATTTTCTTCTAAAAAAACTAAGACAGATGGAAAAATGCTTGAGCAT
>JAPDSC010039559.1:14259-68988 GCA_026290005.1 Latrodectus geometricus
TGTTATTCTAATATCAGTATAAGATAGTGTTATTTTCAGTTATTTATAATATTCAATATAATAAAATAAGTGATGTGTGGGCGAATGCCACAAAATGACTTCGTTAATAAGTAGGCTATTCCTACCATCATTATAGATCAATAGGCTCGATGGCTTTCGGGCCATATGCGATGTTAATAGATGCAGTGTTATTTTTTCTGCGGAAATGTTAAATTGAACTTCCTTTCAGTTTTCTCTTAGAAATTATAAGACGTTTCTATATCGATTCTGGGAAATTTCCGGTTTATTTAATTAAAATTTAATTTAAATATATACGTTACTTCATATGATATGCAGCTTAGAAAATTAGAAAAAATTAAATTAAATTATCAGTAACATAAATTTAACTTTATTTGTTAATTAAAGTTAGATTTTTTTTACTAAATATGAACTTCATTAAACTTTTCCCAAATGAAGATTTTTATTTCATATAGAAAATTGTATAAATTGCAATTTTTTCCTTAATTTTGTAATATTAGTTATTGTTTATGATGTCCAGAAAATTTAATAAAATTAAATACAATGATCTGATTTTTGATAAATATAAAAATAATAATAATTTAATTGAAAAAAATCTCACAATTTTAGAATGCGTGATTTGTAAAAAATTAAAATTTCACGAATGGAAATACAACACAAGATGCTAAACAACAAAAACATGATGCAGCTACAAGTATTTACTTATTATTAAATGATTTTACTAACTTCTAGGGACTTTCAATATTGATAAATTTATATTTAGTTCGAAGTATTTACTTTTCCACAAAACAATCATTTGAGAAACATGCTCTTATTTTATTTTCCAGTGAATAAAGTAGACAGCTATTTTAGCGCCATTTAAATGCGATATCTATAAATACATTTAACTTTTTGATGTAAGTGGATTATATGCGCTAAAATCTGGAATTTATCAACAGAAAATACACGTTTTATTTGACAACAGTGAAATCTTACTTGCGAATAGGTCTCTCTTCTTGTTTCGCTCCGCAGAGAACAATGGAACGGATTGAGAACAAAGAACAGAGTATTATGTCAGAAAGCTGGAAAAAATTGCTTCTAATTCGAAGAAGTTTGGATCATCTTTTATTTTTATTCGACAGAGTTTCCGCATTTTTATTTCATTCCATCATCTCCTTAACTGTGGATTTCCTGTGCTTTTGGAAAGATACCTTTCGTTTCTCATTTTATTAGGATTTCAATTTCCGAAGAAAAGTATTATGTAGAACATTAAGTAATAAAAAACTGAAAATATAAATAAAGTAATGGGATAAATGGTTGCCACAAACAATATAAAAAGTTTAAATTCGTTTTTATGCTGTCTGAATATTTGCAAACAAATGAATGTGAATTTTATTTTTATCGTGTTGTGGGAATGTATTACATTCTTTTTAGCTAAATAACGCTTTTTGCTAAAATGATGTTTCGAATGTACTTTAAGTATATTTAAAGTGAACAACTTCTTTTAAGATTATTATAATTACATACTTATAATGGCAACTTAAAAACTTTTATACCAGATTACATAAGTTTGGGGAAAAAGAAATCCATTATTTTTACGTGAACTTCTTGTAACTTCTTTCATATTCGCTTTGTAAAAAGGTTTAAAATAGTTTTCATGTAGATTTTTAGGTCTTGTGCGAAGCTACGACTGCTGACATGCTGTCAAGTTTGATAATTTTTGATATTTTATAGACATTCTCGACGATGTTGTATCCCTGTGAGGTGCCTCTTTAGCATCCAAATACCCAAACGGAATCGACGAAACCAAAATTGTGCGTAACTGGTTGTTTCAGTCATATATAAGACGATAAACACCTTTCACAATTTTAGCCACCTGGTTAGCATTTTCGCCATTATAAAAGAAAAACTAAAATGTATCGAATTTTCTGTTTGTTGTCTTCTATTTTTAAAACCTTGAACTCATAACTGAATTAATCAAACAAAAAACCGCAAGTGGATATTTTAATGTCAAATGTCACCTTTCCAACGAGCATAAATCTGAAATTGTTTGATAGATACCTCACGAGATAGCGATCACTACAGATGTCTACCGAAAAAATAATGGATAACTTTTTCCCCAAACTAATATCTGAATGACACTTCGAATGTGAAATAGAATGTGAACTTTTGTTATTTTTACTTCAATTTCCAAATTATTTGTCTTCAAACTTTCATTCTTTATTACGTTTCCATTGCAGAACCAGTCGAAGTCGTTTAAGGCAGCTAAACACCTGTTAATATTAAATCAATGCTGTATCTCGAATAAATTAGTGAAATTTCCCTAACTAGTCTAAACTTTGTTCGTGGAACGTTAGGCTATAATGTTTGTAGTGGTTTGTAATCCATTTTAAACCGTAGGTCAAGGCCTAATTAGCCCTGTACAAAAATTATCATAGATCAACAAATAAAAAAAATTGAGTTTTAATATCACACTAACGGATACAGTTTCGGTTCCAATTAAAAAGATTAAATTATAAATATAAAATTGGATGCTACTAATTGAATCAAGGATAAACAACATTTAATATTTAATCGTCAGCCAATCAAACTTACAAAGCCTTAGAAGGAAAAAAATTATGCATAGAGGAAGTAAATAATCACTTTCCAAAATACTAACCACATATTTGACGTATATGTTCCAATCATTAATGTCGAAACTTTTGCTGAAGCAGATCATTTTCCTGTTTAAATTATAAGAAATTGAAAATATATACTCGTTAAATATTCATATAATATACATATTTGTGAATATTTTTTATAAATTAGTTACTACTCTCCAAATTATATTAACTAGCTTGTTCTAAAAATGAAAGAAATTGTAAAATAAAAAGTTTTTCTAAGATACTACTGCTACATTAATGATGATCTCTACCAGGAAGAAGCTTAAAAATTGATTAAATCAAGAAAGTAATGCAATTTGGTCGATTGCATTTTCTAAAACAGAATCCAAGAGAAACGAAACGTTCTCGTGAAAAAATTTATTTTTTGTTGAAACTCTACAATGCATTAAATAGCCTATTTGGGTCATAAATTCAAGTACAAAAAATTAAATTAAAAGCACAACACGACATTTAAGAAAAGATAAAATACTATTATTTTTATTGCAACATTAACCAAGAGTTACAATATCTAGCGGTGGAAAGTGTAAACATTTATGAAATCGGATACGTCGTGTAATTTGGTCGAGTGCCTTTTCCAAAATAGAATCCGAAAACCAAATATTTTTATAGAAAGTAAAATATCTTGTCTTTTTGTTATAACCTACTATGCGGATCGTGGATACAAGTAATAAAATAAAATTATAAGATATCCAAAAAAAAGAGATAATTTTTTTTCAAAACATATCAACTTTAATAAATACAAGTGAGATTTAACCTGAAATTTGAGAATAAAGAACTGGAATAGAAAAATGGATTATAAAATGCCTTATATACAAAAATTCAATACAGCAAAAAAAAAAAAAAAAAAAACACGAATTTTAGATAAATAAATCAATAAAAAATACATTTTTGATTAAAATAATTATTATGTGCAAAAAAATTTAAAAAAATAATAATTTTAAAATTCAACTGTTTTTTATTTTATTTTATTTATTTTTTTTTTGTTAATGTTTAATCCAATAATAGATATAATCTCATAAAACATTAGCATAAAAATATATCTTAATAAAAGATTAATGTTTCTCAAAATGTTTTGGCAACCCGTTTAATGTAATTCTGAAATAAGTATCTTATCGTCTCCAATAATGATTTTTAAAATTTTAAATAATAAACCTGAATGCATAGATCTATTTGTTTTTCAAATTTTTAAGTCTCTAATGTAATTTTTATAAACATAAAATCACGTAAAAATTTGTATAAAGTTATTATAAAAATATGGCTAAAATATATAACTGAAAAGTATAAGAAAATACTTATTAGATCTTTTAATATTCCAACTTATGTTTAGGGCTCTGGCCTTCTATTCAATAACTCGTGGGCTCAAGTCTTACCTTGGATACGTGTTGTAGTTCAAAATATGCTTTAAGCTCTTGACGCTGATCCAGTTTGTCTTCGTGTGTGAATAATGGATGTTGAGCAGCTAACGAACCTGTTGTATTTTAGAAATTTATATCTGATCGACTTGTTTTTGCTTGTATGAGAAAAATAGGATTATTTTCTGTTTGTAAGAAAAATCAGGCAATAAAAATAAAATATTTTGAAAAAAAACAGAAATTGGATTTTTTTTTTTTAATTTACGATTCTGTCGATTTATAGCAAATTAACTTTTTTTTTTTAATTTTCTTAATGAATTGATAATTTAATTACTCTTTTCCTTTCCCCTCAAAAAAATATTCAATTTCTTCTCTTATTAGGAAAAATGCATTTGATCTTGCCGTAGTAATACCTTTATTATTTTTTATCACATTTCTTAAATCCAAAATATTTTAAAATCTAAAGAATGGAGCCATATATTATTTATAAAAGGGTTGATATATCAAAACTAAAATTGAAAACATTAAATTAATCTTGACTGATTTAAAATTTGATTACTGTTCCATGAATCAATTCACTTTCTTTTCACTTTGAAAGTCTTAAGTCGAAAATAAATCCTGCTTAATGCTTTTATTACAGATATATTTTTATATTAGAGACATACAATAGGTTAATGACAGTTCATTGTCTCCGACGCATCTGGACACAATGCTTCATAATTTTGAACCACGGTTAAGGGCAGAGATCACAACTATTCCATCCTCTTGGAACTTCCACATCACGCCAGTGGAAGAACTTAAGTTCGCGACTAGTAAACGTGCTAACACTATGATCTTCACTAGAGTCAGAGGTTGATCCGGATGATAGAATCATGATAAGTCATGATGAAATGGATCGACCCGAGGTCCGATTCAATCAATCATGCCTCATCCTCATTCTCTGATCTTAAATTTGATAATTTTGTTCTATTTATTTATTACTATTTAGAAGTATATTTGATTTGTAGTATAATTTTTGCAATAATTTTCAATTAATAATTATAAAATGCATTGTTTATTTGTATTTATCATATGTAAAAATGTACTCCAAATTTTACACAAAAGTTTATTCCATTGTATTTTTTTTCCTTATAGAAGAACTCTGAAAATCATTTTTATCATTTTCACAAAGAATATTGCAATTTATGAAAATTGTAAGTCACAAAACATTACCTAAAGCTTCATAGTTTTTAAACTAATTAACACTAAAGATTTAATTAAGATTTTAAGAGATTAACACTAAAATTTGTACCTTATTTTCAAATTTTTTTCACCACACCAAATGATGGATATTATTCTCTATCTGCTTAAAGTACCTAAAGCTTATAATTAAAATGGAAGATAAAATAGAAAAATTTTGTTTTTAAATTGCTACACAATCACGTTTACTATGATAATTATAATGGTATTTTAGTTATCAACTTCGCGAGACTGGCATTATTTAATTCTTTCCTGAAATTATTCGTAGAAGATTCAACAAATGTCAATTTTAAAATCAATAAACAATACTTAAAACAATAAATATTGATTGTTTGAGCTCTGCTTTCCATTTGCATTTTCGAAACAAGACATTTATTTATAGTTGTTTGCTTTTTTTTAAATAACAATAAATTTTATCCTTCTTTTTCCAAGTAGAGGTGTTAAGAATATTTTTTCGTTAGCAGAGCGTGTGACAAAAGCCTGTCAATATCATAACCTTGACGACTATGAATGAATTTTGTGTAACCTTCCATAATCGGGAATAATCACCATATCCTTTGGCACGATTTTTTTTTTAAAGTTTAAAAAAGAAATGGTAATATTTTGCCATTTTTTTACCCTTGTTTTTAATGACATTCTTCCCTTGAAGGCTCGTTGATTTTCAAAACAAGTCAAAATGTCACTGCCATTATTTTTCTTATTTCAAGTTTGATTGTTAATTTGCCATTTTGGATTTATTAGCCAATTTTGTTTGCGATGTAAATGTTTGCCAAAACGTAGACAACTTGGCGTAAATTCACCAAGCTTATGAAACATTTTCCGAGTATTTTTACATAACTGCAAATAAAATGTAATTTCATTGTTTTTTCAATTCAGTAACATTTTATTAATTTTTACTTGTTAGGAATAAATTCGATCAATTTTGATGCATTAGTGCTATAATAGTTTTCCTTTTTTTCAAAGTTGAAATTTATGCAACATTTATGATTTAAGCTGTGATGCCTTTTTGACAATGTTGACCTAAAATAATATTTTAGATAGTTAGAATTCTACAACTGAATAATTCTCATTTAAATTTACTGCCAGCAAAATACACACCTTATTCAAAGTAAACATTGCAATCTACGCACTAAACTCCAAGAGAAAGTTAATAACTGAATAAGAGCAACTTGGTAAATAAAAAATTAGCCAAAACAGTTTGAATATTTGTAGAACTTACGTTGTCTCATAGTAATATATGTGGCTCATAGTAATTACGTTGTCTCATAGTAATATATATGTCATATGTGGTCTAAATATGCCCAGTAAGTGGTTAAAAAAGTATGTCATGTGAAAAAATAGGTTTATCTATGTATATTAATAATATCCATATTGACACTAAAATAATAAACTTAGCTGTTACAGAAACTTTCACCTACTGCTTTCGTTTTTCTTGACGAAATACTTCTTTGTTATATTTTCAAATATAAAAAAATTTCAAGGTATACAGAAATCTTTGGAATTATTTAAAGAAGTACTAACTGCTTAAAGTTAGTATTAATTGCTAAAAGTCTTACAAGTATGGTAAATGAATATTTTTAGCTAAGTGATCGTAAAAATATTTTATTCATGAAATAAAATATTTTATTCATAATCCCTTGCAATATGTAATTTCTAATATGTTGCATATACAAATAATTATGATTATATCTTTCAAAGAATTTCATATTTGTAAGTATAGAAAATATTTTCTTTCAGCTTTGTTGTGTTTTGCTTTATTTAGTTAGCATTTATAACTTTTTTGTGAGCATTTTACAATTTTTCATCAAATTAAATTAGTTCAAAATAATCATATAATTGTTTAACAAAAAAATTATGGAGACACATATTAAACTGCATAAGTAATATCTCAATTCATTTAAAATAAATATTATTAGATTTTAAAATGAACTCTAACAAAATTTCAAAATGAAAAACCTTGTTCAAATGTTTTAAATGTTCAAAATGTTTTAAAAATACTAATGTGTGTGATGAACTTCAATTCACCAAACACAGAATTTAATTTAGCATTGTCATAAATAGTTACCAACTCTTAGGAAAAAATCGTAATTTTAATAGTTTTATGTTTTGAATGGAATAGCCAATAATGACCCAGATCTTGATCGCTGAATTCAATACTTGGCGCCAGTGTGTGATTATTTCAAAAAACGATGGAAAATAGCGATTAGATTTCATTTCTATTTTTGGAACGAAGTAAAGTTGACGAACGGGATATTTTCGGTAATTAACCGTAAAGAATTATTTCAACCTTGCGGGTATATCATCATACCAGACAGGTTATTATCTTATACGGAAAAATCGTCTTCTACTGAAAGTTCTATTCAAATAACGGAAGAGAGAAAACTTATTCTTTGAAAGAACGCACAAAAAATTAAATAGCATTAATTTCAGTTAGTTTAAGAATTTGTAATGCAAAAATTAAAATATTATCTGTATTCTTTCCAAAAGCAATCACTATATATAATTAAAATTATTTTAATTATAATAACTTTCGAAATTAAACTTATTTAAAAAAATTTTTTTAATAAAATTATTTAATAACAATTTATATTGTATTTTAAAATATTTTATAATTATAAAAATAATAATTTAGATTTGATTTTTAAAAAAAATTTTGTTATTGAATTTAAAATGTTCTAAAGTAAAAATTCTGTACATTTCTTTTGATTGATTGATTTTTATTAAAATTGATTAATTTGTATTACGTGATTTTCAAGTCAAGTGCAGATTATTTTATTAATCGATAGTTAAAAAATTAATAAAATAAGGAAAACATCTTCTTCTTTTTACTTATTAAGAATTTATCTGAATCACATTACAATTCTTAAATCAAAAACTGCTTTGATAACTGCATTATTTTTACATAAATTAATGTTATAAAAATAATATTATTTACAACATGGTATTAATATTTATAAGAAATTTAATAGCATTAAAGACTTTCGATAGCAAAAAATAAATTTCATAAAATTGATGTTTGTATAAAATATAATATCAATTTTATGAAATTTATAGCAAATTACATTAGTTAGATAGTTAAATTACATAGTTAGTTACATTAGATTGTCAATACATTTTATTATAATGGAAAACATAAAACTCGTTGTCCTATGTTTACTAATTATTTGTGAAATGAAAAAAAATGCAAAAAATAAAAAAACATTTTATTTATTTGTTTCAGTTTTACAATGTTGACAAAAATTGATAGAATATTCAATCAATTATATGAATATATAATAAAACATTTAAAAAAATTAACTAATTAATGAGTTAAATAGAATTAATTATTTTAAAAATTATTAAAATTATTTTAAAAGTAATATTACATTTAAGGAAATTATTGTGCAAAAAATAAGACAAAATCATATTTAATTTTCAAAATATTTTAGTAATTAAGGAATCTTTTAATTACTTTTTATTTAATTTTTAAGACTTATTTACAAGACATTAATAAATGAAATAACAAATATTTTAAGGAACGATCTTAAAAACTAGGGACAATGGGGAAAAATTAATGGGAAGAATAACAAAAAGGAAGAATCATATAAAATTTTACAACCCAGCGATTCGGAATTGTTATTTGTTCATTACAATATAAAATTAAGAGAATTTTAATATTGTTGATATTTTTCGTACCAACGAAGCAAATAAAGTAAATAGCATATTAATTTCATGACCTGTGTTATTTATTAGCAACATTAACGATAATATATCTGAGATTTATTAAAAAGTAGTTTCCTTTTAATAGATCACTGGTTTATCTAAACATTTTTTATATTAATTTTTTAATTCTTTCCATTTTCTGATTTTGCAAATTTATATACTAATTTAACAAATTCTTGTTTTTTGCAGAAAAACAATGTTATATTTATTTTTCAGGAAATTTTCTTAAAAATGTCTTTTCACTACTAAACTATAAACGTGAAAAATGTTTAATTCTAAGAAATGTTTATTTTTTTTTCAAAACGCAATTTTATTTTAAAATTGTTTTTATTCGAAAAGGTTAAATTTCTAAATTATATTCTAATTTAAATTTAATATAATATGAAATACAAAATATTTATGATTTAAGTAATATAATATAAACAAAATAATTTCAAATATATATTTAATAGTTTTCAGATTTTGTGAGTAAGCTTCTAATAAATTTTATAAAAAATATTATACTTTGAATAGTTAATTTTTGTACGTAATAAGTCAGAAAATATTTTAAAACATTAGTATATTATCTGACTACATGAAAGTTATTTGCATCTAGCTTGAAATAATATTGAAATCACAATCAACATTTTAAACTTTATTTAAAATAATTAAAATAATATATAATATACAGAATAAAAATTTTTCATATAATCCATATATTTGATATAATCCATGAATAATAAAATGTTTTTGGATTATTAATTTCATGAATTGAGAAAATTATTATGATAGCCACTACTATGTTGCTATTTCCGCTAATACTTAAATCTCTAAACGCAATTTTGCTTAGAAAGAAAATTTGATAAACTATTCGTTCCTCTATTAGCATTTACGATTAAAATTGATAAATTTTTAGGTATAACATATAAATCAGCTTTTATTTTATAATGTATCAAGACAATATCACTTTACACCAAAACTTTTATCTTTACTTAAAATATCATTGAATCATTAAAAATATCTAATTATTATAAGTTTTAAAAGTATAAAAATAAAACAAATTACAAATGTTTGAAATAGTAATATGACTCCAAATAATAACAGTTTCCTTTAAAATAATTTATCATTATACATATTTGAGATTAATTGTACTTAATACATTTAGAAATGTAAATCATAAATTTTATTAACTTCAACTGTAACTTAAAAATTTATCATTGTTCTTACGCATAAAAAACTTGAATTTTTGCTATAAATTTTATGGGAAGAAAAAAGTAATAACAGTCATTATTATATTGTCATATTCAATCATCTTTTCATGTTTAAAATACTGATTCTATAATGATGTTCTATAATAATGTTCATGTCAAATTAAAATTATGTACCTAAAATGTGAGTTAGAATATTAAACATTGACACTGGATACTTATTAATTTTTATTTCATGTCACAATTTTAGGAATTACTGTATCAGATATTATTTAAAAAGCACCGAAATTGTTTTTCATTTACATTAAAGCCACTTTTGGCATTTCTTAAGCATCATACGTGAATTGGTATTTTTTAATTTTTTTATAACACATTACATACATCAGCAAGTCCTAATTTTCATGTCAAATAGCCTTTTTTTGTTTAAAGAAATTATTTTCAATTTTTTCAATTCATTTTATAATTATTTATTTATATATTACATCATACTTTATAAGCAAAATTTTGTATATATAAATTTTTAATTTTTAGGTATGAAAAAATTAAAATGTGTACATTTGTGCATTATTTTATTTTAATCCTTGTTACTAAGCATTTTACAAAAATATCTAATAATCGAACAAGCTGATAAAAAAAACGAATGTGCAAAAAAATTTGTTAGAATTATAAATAGAAATAAAATTGAAAAATATAAAAGTGAGAATTAATTATTTAACAATGATTTAAATCAGTTTGAATATAATAATTAAATTTACGTGAGCATATAAATCCAGTTTAGGACATTAAAACTAATTTTACAAATAATTTAATGTTATAGATAATTTTTAAAATAAGTTTTAATTATAAAATATATATTTTAAAATATTTTTTGCTAGACAAAACTTTTATTTAAATATTATATTATTTAATATGTTAGTATTATTAATTTCTTCTTTTCTTTTTTAAAATTGGAATAAAAATATTTTATTTTTTATTGCATAAAAATAGGCTTATATTTCATCGGAATTTCTATCAGTTCTAAAATTTGTCTAATCTCTTTTGCTGTTAGTAGATTCACCTGTTAATAAAAAAATTTTTTTGATTAAATGTACTGATATATTGAATAATTAAGTATACTAAAAATGGCATTCAATACACTAATTTGTTGCGTGTAAATTGTAAAAGAAAACAATTTCTAAAAAAAAGTTCCAAGTTTAAATTACATTTTTCCCTTTTCAATAATTTTTCATAATTTTTGTAAGCAATTTTACCTTTTTTCCTTTTAAATTATTGTTTCAATAATTCTTTTATACTCAAATTATAAAACAGCGTCCACATTTCTTTTATTATTTGTATATTGAAATGTTGTCTTGCCTTGCTTAGCTGGTCAGAGAGCTTCTTTTCTCAGATCAGGAACCTAGATTGGGCACCGCCATTTTCCAGGTACAGGTAGTTGAGTGAGTGCTACGGCGCATGCTCGGAACCACCTGCTTGCTTCGTGGCATCGAATGTCAATTCATTTTCCAACCCGTAACCCATTCATCCCATGGATTCCACCCGTAACCGTTTGAGAAAGAGACGGTGGAGTATGCGATAAGTTTTTCGGAGCGCTTTTTTTTTATTCCGTGTTCGAAAAAAAGGGGTGAGTTTTCAGTGTGATAATTTCCCCCACCGTTGGATTTTCTAGTGCGCTTGTGGATTCTAAAACTACAGTTAAAAACAAGCTTCCGGATACATCTTCAGTGTCAAGTATTTATGGTATATATTCTATTTGTTACAATGTTCCTTTTCTGAACTGCAATTATCTTTTGTCTGGGTTCTGTGTTTGCATTTGTTTAAAATATAATGTTTGCATTCAATTGCTATATAAGAAAAGGCGTTATTGGAAATGAATGCATAAATTTTTAGCCAAGAAAAAGTATTCTTTTTCTGTTTTAACATAAATTTTAATGCACATCTAATTAACTAGTCTTGTCCTAAAAAAATACACCATTTATCGAAATGAATTTTATTCAAAAATTTAATATCAGTTATTTATTTTAAGAAATATGAAATAGTTTTGTTTGCATTTTTATGCAAAACAATTTTCTGAAAATGAGTTGCACAACTTTTTATTAAAATTTAAATTATTTAAACAAAAATAATCCATGCTGACCAATATAATATATTTTATTTTTTTATAATAGTTGCAGGAAATATGCCCTACATTATGTTATTTTCTTATGAATTTTTAGTATGTAAAAATATATCGATTCTCTTACTCATCTAATACTTTAAATATTTTGAGTTAATTTCTAAAAAAATAAATGGTTTCAATGGATTTTTTAATAAAAACTTTGGATTTCGGAACACACATTTTAATAATTATAATGATTTTAATGATTCGATACGTTCTTCTCGAAGAAAAAAGAAGAAGAAGAAGAAGCCGAATCTTCATTCTCCAAATGGTTATCATATTTAAATTTGGTTTTGCCTGCATTTATTATGCACATGCTGGAAAAACGATTTTACGGTTAAATTCTAAATAAAGAAAATTCTTTATTTACATTTGAGGATTTAACTTCCCATGAATTTTGAAAAAATCAAGTATAGAATTTTTTAAATTAATTTAGTTTTCATGAAATTCTAATTACTTAATTATTTTGTACAAATGTTGTTTAGACTTTAGTCAAACATTAATTTGTATGACGCTTGCAGAATAATTGCAAAATAGTATAAGACTCTTAAACTCAATAAAATTAAATACATTTTTTATTTTTATATTTGATATATGATATACACAATTATATCTATAAACAAATTATTAACATCATTTCTGCTTCAACAATTTATTTTTTTTTAATTCGATATATTTATTAAGATTTACTTTGCAGTTCAGATATTAATTTTATTGATTTTAAAAATAAATTAGTGCTAAAAATGAAAGAAACATTTTAGCTAAAATTGTTGACGAAATTCTCTAACTTATTATTAGTTGCTGAATTTACTATAGATTACTAAAAAACAAAATTTTATAGTGCCTCCTTTCAGAAATGGCAGCAAATAATTTAGTTTCTTTTAAATGATTCGCTGAATAATTAAATAAATGAATAATTTTTTATGAATAATTTCTTGAACAATTTGCTACGATCACTGAAGTGGGTAAAAAAAAGCGAAATATTTGTAATTATAAATATATATGTTATAATAATATTAAAGTGTTCATTTAAAAACAAGTATTATAAAATTTCATATTATTCATGGCTTAGAATTAAACATATGAAAATAAAAATTAACTGGAATGAAAGGCTTAGCACAATTTTAACAGAATGTATCTCGATAATACTATGAAAGCCATTCTTCTATTAATATAAATCAAATTATATAAACTAGGTATTATACTTATGCTTCCTGTTACTTTATATTGTTTTCTATTATTATAAAATATTTGAAGAAATAAAAAAGACAAAAATATTTAGAATGATTTTCATAGGCTGTTGAACATCAAAAGTTCAAATAAAAAAAGTAAGATCCTTTACTGTGTTAATAAACAATGAAAGCCACAACAAGTAGTCTTAAATGTCATAGATACATTTGAAATTTGCAGGCTTATCCAGACCACAAAATTGAAATTTTAAACTTAAACTCAGAATATTCCATAGTATTAAAATAATTAAGATAGATTACGATTAAAAATTATTTAAATTTATTTCTATTAAAAAATTATTTAAATATATTTCTATTAAATACATTTAAATAATTATTAAAAATTATTTAAATGTATATAACTTAAACTCAGAATATATTCCACAGTATTAAAATAAGTAAGATAGATTACGATTAAAAATTATTTGAATGTATTTCTTCAATTTCTGCCTTAATCATTATATATTTATAAAATTTATTTACTATTCAAAAATTTTACTCTTGTGTAAATTTTTAAAATGATTTAAAAATTCAAAAAGAAAATCACAAAATAAAAATAGTAGCTTTAACGTTTAATTAAATTGTAGGTAATCGTGGTATTTTAAAGTAAATGATAAAAACAATAAACAACACAAAAGTGAAATTTAAAGTCTGTTAAATATTAAAGAAAAAAACTTCAAAGATGACAATTAAAAGTGGATCTTTCAGGATAGCTTGCAAAAAAAAATCGATTTATAAACCAAACCTTGGATGTATTTGTAGATAGAATCATATGTTTATCTTCTCAAAAACAAAGTTAAGCACATTCACATTACATTTCTAAATTTATTGTTTGATTTGTTTGAACCCTGATAACTCGCATAACTCAATAAGAATAATACCTTTAAATTTCCTCTAAATAAAAAGAAATTGTACGAAAAAAAAGCTGTGGTTTTGCTCATCGGAATATTTTTTTAACTTTTTATTTGTTGCCAATGATCTAAGAAAATGTAGTAAAAAAAAAAGTGCAATCCGTGCTTCGTCCAAGCTCAATGAACCGAAACGTTTGGACTTGTCAACAAAAGCAATTAGAAAAAAAATCCATTTCTTGCACAATGGCGGGTTATGATTTAGATTCGGCTTAGTTATGTACACACAATTCTATACCCAGGAATTCATTTTTAATCACATTAAATATTTAAAATTATTTCGATATATTGTGTTCAAGTGTAAAATCTAAACATCATGTTACTCATTTTAAATTAAAAAAAAACATTCTGCATAGGGTATAAATACGTTAATTTAATAAATACGTACTATTCTTTATAATAAATTTGCTTACAGATTATTTATAATAAGGAAAATTTTTCCGTCATAATTTATTATAATTTATTTATATTAAATTTAATATAATATTTTCAAATAAACAAGAGCATTTTTAGGATATAAGCAAAAAGAACAAACGTCTTTTAAAGTTATATATATATATATATATATATATATATACATATATATATATATATATATGAATATACATACATGCATGTATGTATGTAATAAATTTTAACTGCATAAAGTGCCTATTTAAATGCTAAGAACGAAGTCAGTCGATTGTTAATATGCATATGTATGTTAATGAAGCAGCAGCAGAAATGCTTACGTCTGTGCGAATATGATATTTTTAAAAAAAATTACATATTTTGATAACAAGAAATGTTTTTATGGCTTGTAATTTTTGCTGTTCATAGGAATTAAAGATGAATTTAATGATTTTTTTTAAACCCGCTGTTTATCGATAAATGACATAAATAATTTCAATGTTTATTTAAAAATATGCTTTTAAATTATGGAAGTAATGCTATCAATAACAAATATTTTCTTAAGGAAAATAATTTTCAATTATTTTTAAGTTCTGAAAAATAGCTTTTGTTTTGATTACTTTCGGTCGAAAATAATTGCATTTCATTTTCAGAAGTAAAGATTTGCTTTTTCTCAAAAGTCGAATTTCATTAAAATAATATATATAGCGCTTTATTTCTTCTATAATCAGTATTTACAAAAAGATTAATATCTGCGTGAATTTCGTTTCTAAAGTTGTTGTGACTTTTCTTGCTCAAGTTTACAAACATGTTTAAAATGAAATGAGAAGCCATTAAATATTATTATAGAATCCAAGTAACTCGTAAATTGTTTTCGGAAAATATATCTATAAACTTTTATGAGAAGTCGTTAAAATACTTATACACACATTAAAAGATTTGGAAGATAATCAGCAATAACAGCTGTAAGCTATATATAGCAGATAAATATATATTTGCTCCATTTTAATTTTAATTGATTCTAGTTCTGTTCCTAGTAAATGCATAATTTTTATTTCACGAAGAATGCATAAATTTTAAATAAAAATAATCTAATAGCTAAAAAATTACACATTTTAACGAACACACATTTTTTTTTAAAGCGAAAAACATTTTGTTGCCAGTTCTTTAAAATAGGGTCATTAAATAACTATACAGTAACTCCTAATGTATATAAAAAAATCAGATTTTAAAATCATTAAAATCTGATTTTTTTTAATATTTATCTTCAAATGATAATATCAATTTTCTGATTGAAATTGTAAATCTAACATATAAAAATTGATCATATATTACATTGATTATTTTAAACATTAAAATAATTACTACTTTACAAAATAAATAAAATTATTATTTTTTTTATAATGTTAAATATTTTATTTATTATTTTAATATGAATAGCTATTATAATATATTGTCATTATTTGAGAGCTAGATATTATTTTCATAATTTTTTAATTTTTAAAGAAGAGTTTTATGATGATATTGATATTTTTATCTGAAATTTCATTTTTTTTTTTTGGTAGAATTCTAACTATAGTTTGAAAGCTTAACTTTTTTTTTTAAATAAAATAGTAGTTTTATGAGACATAATAATCGTTATGTTAACTAATCATTAAAGCATTTTATGTTAAAAAAGCATTCTATGTTATAAACTATTGTATGGATTGCAAAAATTAAATGTTAAATAAAATACTCTGATTGTAATCATAAACCGTAATCTTTATTGAAGAACACTGTAAGCTATTTTGCTATATCTTCTTTGAATTCTAACTTTAAAGATATTTTTTGATACATTTTTTCACAAGCATGCTTTTCCAAGTCCACATTTCTATAATCTTTTCGAAGTATTATCTTATTCGTGAAAATTTTAGCAAATAAGCTAATGAAGTTACAAGTATATAATGCATAACTTTTCTAAATAAATTAACTTAATCAAGAAGCGCGAAACATATTTCTTACAATTTCAGGAATAAGGAAGAAACATTTTTAGAAACAAGTAATTTTTTTTATTATTAAAAATATATTTATATATTTATTCAAAGAATCTGTTAGAATAATTTCATTTTTTGAATGAAATAAATAATTTCTCTTCTATTATGTAAAGTTGCTTTCAGGATATTTCTTAACATATATCTGATATATCAATTAAACAATGCTTTGAATAATTAGAATATTTTCTTAAGTATAATTTTAGGAAAAAATCTCTCAATATTATTGAAGATAAAACAAAGCAATTCGTGCAAAATTCTTAAAACTAAAAAAAATCATTCTTCGATTTTATAATGGGCAACAACATTTAATTTTAATTACAAAATTGTCATTCAAAAATATTCACATGTATTATTGAAGAAAACAACTGAATACTAAATAAATAAATTTCAATATTAATTATGTAGGCGAATAAAAAAATTACTAGAAATAAAGTTCTGAAAAGTTTTCTAAAATTTTTTACTGCCTCATACAATAGATATTGAAACTTTAGTCCTTGAATGCATTTATTTAAATGGTATGTTCTAAAACAGAAGGTACCAAAAATGGTATTTCTGGAAAAGTAAAATGATTTCGTAGAATGTTGTTTTCTAAAGAAATAAACTAAAGACATTTCCAGAAGTGATTTCTGAAAATGGAAAAAGGAAATTCAAAACCTTCCGAATCAGATCTGTGCAATTCTTACCATTTCCTCTGAACCGCACCACCTCATCTAAGTACTTTCGTGTATTGTTATAATTTTCACTTTTCCTCCCCCACTCCTATGCTTTAAGTGCTGAATGTGTTCTCCTACTCTTCCCCACCCCACGTGATGTGTCTGTGTGCCAAGTCCAAGCCCCTACGCAAGCAGGTGTGACAGTCACCGAAGCGCAGCCTTTTAGAGAAATCCAATCCACTAACAATGTCTCTATGCCTGGTTGGCTACGACTGAAACAAAGGTCCGCAGCTGAAGTTTGGTTCACGAAATGTTCACGCACCAATCTTCAGAAAACACTCGATTATGAAGCCGAAAAAAAATGAAAAGTTTTCTTTCTTATTTTTTCCATTTCTCTAGATAAAGCATCCTCCTTCTCGAAAATTACTTGAAAATTGATGGATTGATCATGTTTCTTAAGATTTTAACATTACAAACTGAAATGAAAAAAAACTATCTTGTTTACTTGTTTCAAGTCCAAAAGTATAGAACTGTAAACTTCATATTTATATCTTTTGGATACTCTTTCATTGGAACGATGCGAAACCTCATTCTTAATTCGAATGTTATCTTTAAATACAAATCTCTTTCACTCAATAATAATATAATTTATAAACTTTGATTCTATAAAAAGAAATAATATTTCCTTCTTTTAGCGTAGTTTAACTATAATTCCTACCCTTCAAATGCTGTTCTCTGAAAATATATTTTTGAAAATATATGTGTAAATTTAAAACAAATCGGTATTTTAAACAATATACAATGAAATATTATTAATTAAAACCATTAAATGTAATTTTTAAAGCAAATAATTACGAATTTAATATCGAATTTTTCAATCTAAATGACTTAGAACATTTTAAAATTATTATCCAGAAAACAGTATTTATTTATTTAATTTTGAAATTACTTGTTTTAACATTTTATTGTTATAATGTTCTTAACATATTTTATTTATCATGTAAATTTAAAATATCTGCAAGACAGATTTAAAGTACATTAAAATTTGTTAAGATTGATAATTTCTCTAATAAAAATTATGATTCCTATGCATCCGGCATTGTTATACTTTATTAAAAATGATGGGATATACAAATTAATTAAACATTTTTTAATAATTAGATTAATTAATTTGTAGATCATTTAAAAACTCAAAAAATATTTTTATCAATTAAATAGTATACTCAAATTTAAGTTTGGTTGTTTAATGTCTCTTGTATTATTTAAAGATAAAGTAAATTATTTTTCTAAAATAAAAATAAATTAGAGTAATTATCCTTACAAATAAATTAGAGTCCATACAAATACCAGTTTCTTTTGAAGACGCTTAACTCGTAATAATTTATCAACATCAAAATTTTGTTTATGTAATCTAAATAATATTTAAATTTTATATTGATAACTATTTTAAATCGAATATTAGAATTATAAAATAATTGCTATAATGTAAATATTGATTTCTTTTAAATTTATTACAATAAATTGAATCAAATTTGAAAAATTATTTTTGTTGAATAAAAACATAATAAAAATCAACAGTCGTGTTTATATAATGTCATTCTTCAAATTTAACATGTAACTCTCTATCAATTTATGATTGTTTATGTTTTGGTCAACAAACCAAATACATCACAAAGCTAATTTAATCAAATTGATTAAAATATTTTTAATTTCTTACATATCAGTATTAATCAAAAGGTGTTCCAAATTGATCATATTAAAAGGAAAATTTAAAAAAACGGATCACACACACACATTGATAACAACAAGAGTTTAATTAATTTAGATACAAATCTTAACTAATGACTTTATAGTTAAATTCATAGACTGTTACATTCACTACTAAATATCCGCAGTGGATATTCATTAATCTCTCTAAAAAAATAAACGTTTCCAACGAAAGGATTCAAAAGTTGAAATTGGATTTCAAAATGATAACGAAATCTTGCAGACTTTACAAACAGTAAAAATAATTCACTCTTAGAAATCATGACTCTTAAGCGATTCTTAATTTAAGAGCCAAATCATTAAAAAACGTTATTTTTGGTGATAATCTTACTGAAAAGCAAGAAACTTGAGACTACAAATTGGATACGAGTATTTTAAAAAATATATAATTAAATGTGATAAATTTGTTTAAAGATAAAATTCACACATTTTCAAATATGTGTCAGATATAGGATAAAATATTTGTAAACTAAATTTTAAAGCAAGTAAATGCATTTCGTTTTAACTTGTTGCGTTAGTATATATAATATTAATGGAAATTAATCCTTTTTGCTATGGTGTGAATAAGAATTAAATTACGTGAAATGTAACGAAAGCATTTGCGTGTGTCGTAAGAAGCAAAAGCTGTATGAAATGAAATACTTATATACCATTTTTTGAAAGGCATTTCAAGTGAAAGATGTATGAAATAATGTGCCAAGGTCTCAGCTCCTAAAAAATATTTGCATTCACGCTGAATTAAAAACTACTCTCTGACTTGAATTAAATAAAAAAGGGAACATCAGTCTTCACATGTGTAAATTTCCCTTAAGCATTCTTTGTGCTTTTTAATTTATTAATGTAAGCAGGTGGTTTTAAGAGATTATCATTTCCTTTTTTTTAATCGACGGCGATTGTTCGCCAAAAGAGTGCAAATGTTATTCAATATGAGTTGGAGTACCTACTGAACCGTTAAATATGTTAGGAGGAGGAGCACCCTCATGTGTGAAACTCGCTGCTCTTTTGTCTCCTGTCCATTCCCCTCCCCCTCATCGGGGTTGTCCATTGTTTTTCCCTTTCACTAATATCGCAATGACGGGCTCTTTGATTGAGGTAAATGTGAATCTCATGCAGGTGGTTGTGAAAGCTTTCAGGCTGACTGTTTTTCTTTTTAATCTGTTATTACAGATGATTTGATTTGATTCAAGGAAAGCTTCCATTATGTCATCAAATTATTAAAGTGATACTCGAGCTTTACAAGGTTATTTTTTCCTCCTTTTTCCATTGATGTATATAAAGATATAAAAAAACGTCCTTTTATGTTACATAAGAGCAAAATTTCTATTTTGGTTGACATTATAACCAAATATATATAATAATTCAAAATTATAAAAGTTAAATAATATTATCAGTTTCTGAAGCAGGTCATATTTGTTGAAAAATTGTAGTGAGGATATTTATTTAAAAGAATAATAGCACATATGATTTTTTAGAACTTAATATTTATTTCTTGTAACATAATACTCTAAATTTAGATGAATATCAAGATGATAATTTCCAAAAATAGATATTTTCTGACCTACATACTAACCCTGGTTTACAAGCTTAAAGAAAGAAAACCCTAGATAGTTGTTGTCATTTAGCTTTCTCTATCATTTAGTTTGTATTTGAATAGTAAGAAATTACTTCTTTCGCGATTCTGTTATAAAGAAATGATTATTATTGAAGATTCTTTCGGTAAAATGTCCATAAAAATTTACTTTGGATGAGTTGAAACTAAATCATATAAAAGACCAATTAGTTGTTGATTTCAATTGCATTAACTGTAACCAATCGTCCTCGTCTCCATCTATTGAATTATCGCATTTATTTTTATATGGTAATATGTGTATACTTATAGAGGCAGCTTTGGCTTCCAACAAGCTGTAATACTAATGAAGAAGAATGTTTAAATAATAACATTTTCTCCTGACAAAAAGTAGACTGGGTTATTCCTTTGAGAACATATACATTTTACAAATTGAAATGTACAGAAATCTATTAAAAATTTTATGAAGTAAAAATAGACTTCTATTTTGTTAATAATATCTATTAGTGTTTTACTCGACTCATGTTAGTTAATAGTCCTAAATTAAATAATTCCACATTTTTAGTCTCTTAAAAATAAGCACGAAAAATAAAAAAAAATATATTCTAAATGTAGACTGAGCATTGTGTTTGATATTTTTTTTAAAATTTAAATTCATGTAATTTAAGAAATTAAAAATAAAAGAAAATTCATTATTGACTTCAAGGGACAATACTGTTTATCTTAATTTTTTTCGAAACATTCAACAACATTTTAAAGAAGTGAGCAGCAGTAGAAGTATTTTAAAATAAATTCTTCTGCTATTTCCGAAAGTACTTTTATATGGAAATCCTATCCCATCACATAGGCATTTTTCGGGAAATTTCATTCAACAGCTTAATACAGCCAACAAAGCGAATTTGTCAGTGCCTTTATGCCAAGACGTAAAATTATTGTTAGCAATTCCGAGATTTATTGGCGGCTATTCAAGATGCACAAAGTAATCTGTTCTAGGAAATTCAAATTGAAAGGGACATGCCAAGCTTCCTTTAAGAAAGCAGTGGCGAAGAGAAGCACCTCTGGTAAAACCAGACACAAAAGCCTGCCGATTTGCATTCTGTCATCCATGCCTGACGAAATGGATTCTACACTCATTCCAAACGCAAAGTGTCGTGAAGAAGTGCGTGTTGAATAATACTTTCGGCCCTTAGAGGATTTGGAAAAGATGTTCCAACTATGCAAATTGCCGTCATCCTCTACTTTGGAAGACGATCTTTCTTGACAGAAGAAAGAGAACGAACTATAACTTTCACTGGAAGTACCACGCGTTTAGTTAAATAACATGGTGATGGTGATATTTTTTAAATCACTCCTCAAATTGTTGGCGAATCTCTTGCTTAACGCGCACGAACAAGTTTGGTACATTTGAGCGATTTCTGGAATTAAGATATTCAAGTGGTATAGTTTAGTTGGAAAACTCGTACTTATGAATTGTTGCTCAATTCAATGATTTTATTCGAACTGTTATTGGAAGAGTTTATTAATAATTCTAAAAATACAAAATAGTCTTGGCGAAGATTGTTACTTAAATAAGGATGAAATCCATTTTATTTGGTAGAAACATTTAAAATTTAGATTTTCACAGGATGAAAAAATTTCATTTTCCTGTTCTCTTTCATTTTATTCACAAAGAGGAAAAAACATTTCTTATCGTATTTTTTCGTACATTATTGAAAAGAACGAATGAAAATTGCGTCAATAAAGTAGGTTTTTAATTGGGATTATGGTAAAATATTTTTTATTAGACAGCATTGTGAGCTTCTTCAAAGTGTATGATTTTATTTTTATTTTAATTTGCTATATATATATTTCATATTTTACACTATTAAAATTTAGTGCCAATTTGTTTTTACAATTCTCTTTTTTTCAACTTTAAAATAATTCCATTCTAAAGCTTGATTTGATACTTTTCAGAATTTAATCGATTTAAAATATATTTCAAGCTTAGTATTTTAAATTGGGCTGATCTTATAAATATAGGCACGTAACTACTGTTGACTCCATAACAATGGCAATTTAATAATATAAATATATAATGCTTTTAGAGTATATTAAATGATTAAATAATAACTCACGTGAAATATGAAATAGCAATGTAATCCCATTTCATTATGGGATTATATTGCTATTTCCTCATGTTTTTGTTTAAATTTCCTAAGCTTATTATTGTAGAATAAATCTATAATAAGCTATGAAATTTAAACAACAACATGTGCTAAATTAAAGAAATTGGTACAGGAATGTTTTCTCATATCATATATTGTATTGTAAATCTTGTAGCAATGTTTTATCCATCAAAAATTATATTAAAAAAATTTTGTAAGGAACGATAGATTTAGTTTCTTTCTCTGTATCAATATTTCGGAAAATGAAAAAATATGGAATCAAAAAAAATATATTATAAATACCATATTATGTAATATGTCACTCATAAAATTATGCCATGAAATAAAAATTAAATAATCTAAAAAAATTTTATAATAATAATCTAAAATAAATCATAAATAATAATAATCTAAAATAAAATCTATCTAATTCATCTAGATAGTGATTAAAAAAATCGAGTAAAATATGAGACATATATTCTCCTTTAAATATGAATTATGTTTAAAATATTTTTATTATAATAAAGTAAATACTAACAAATGTAAATAATTCAATCCATGATTTACTTTATGCAAATAAGAATGATTTATCACAGCATATGATACATTAAGTTTTTAAAAAAGGATGAAAACATGTATTCAGGTTAAATAGCAAACATTTACCTATAAAAATCCTTATTTCATTGTTCACATAAAAGTGCCAGCCAGCATTCTTAGAATAAATCGGCGTCGTCGTTTTTCTTTTCTCTCACCCATTGATAAAAGCGAAAAAAAATTCCATTGTTGCTTGACCAAAGGCTTTTTTCTTTCGCCTCTGATGTTGTTAGTTAAAAATAAATCTTTTACGACCCAAATAAAGTCATTGTGCGGTCGTGGATGTACAAACATCCAGCATAAACCGGTACTTGAGAATTTACGTCCAGAATACAGCACGCGAATATCAATAAATAATTCATGCTTAAGTTGTGCTGTTTTAGAATGTGAATTTCTTCCTCGTTTTTCTACTTTTTTACAGCAATTTTCATGATTATTATGAATAAGCTGTTAATATGGCGAGGATGTTGGCGAGAACGAATATTTAAATCGATGATTTAACTACCGAGTACTTAAAAAATTGTTTTCAAATAATGATTTTATTTTTCACATATTAAAAAATAATTATGAATGCCCTTAAAATTTACTTAATACATTTTCTTAGTGACGTTGGCAGACATGCGAATAAAATTTTACTTAGTTTATAATATAGTTAATGATTATCTTGGATTTAAAGAGGGAAAATTGTTTTAAAATGACTATTTATGATTTTAAATTTTATATTCCGATACGATATTTTCTGATACCATTTTAATTTCCGATTTGATATTTTTTAATTTGAAATATATTTGAAGCCTTTATAATCAAATTATAAGAAATCTAATGCAGTTCTTGGGATTTAAATATTAATGAAATTTATAATTATTTTCACTAGAATTTTAAATATAATTTGAGTATTAGACAAATAATTCAATAAAATTATTTATTATCAAAAACCTTGAAATTAATAATTAAATTTTATTGCATACAAATTTAATTTTAAGTAAAATTTACTCCTAAATTTAATGTAATTCAGAACATAGGATTTGCAATTTAACATTTTCCTCAAGCATTTTTTTCTAAAACGTGAAAACATAATTTTTCTTCCCTTATTATTATTTAGACATCTTCATTTGAAAACATTGTCTTTTTAATAGTTCTATCAATTTCACATTAATATTTTTACGACAAATTATTAACCGCATCTGTTACTCAATCTGCATAGAATATTTCTTCTCATTAATCTTTTATTAAAAATAATGTTTCCTATTTTTTTCAATAATTTTCGCAACTGATTGAAAGTAAAACATACAGTGTAGTTATTGCTATTCAGTTTTTATATAAAAGGCCAACAAACTATGTTCTACCAAAAGTTGCAGTGATTTAAATTCAAAAATAATATATCTATGAACATCCAGAAGCAATATCAGAAAAAGAATGAATTTAAATGCTTTTTCAAATATTGCTTTCGGAGTGTAAGTCTGACCGATTGTTGGCTTCATATATATTAAAATTACAATTTTCCTAAATTCCTATAAATAATAATTCTAAAGGAAAATTATTTTTATTTCTGATAATTTTAAAATTATTGAAGAAATTGTTTACTTTACATTTTTTAGAAATGTACATATAGTTGGTAAAAATGAAAGTTAGAAGAATCAGTTGATGTTGATTTGGTTGTTGACAGTTAACTGCCAGCTTAGTATATATATGGGAAAAACTATATATATATGTATATAAGTTAATTGTCAATAACCAAATCAACATCAGCCGATTGTGATCTGACAACTTCCGTTTTTATTAATTATATTTACATTCCTAAAAAGTAACGTGAACAACTTTTCCAATAATTTTGAAATTTTACAAAAATAAGAATAATTTTCCAATAGAATTATTATTTATAGGAATTTAGATAAATTATAATTTGTACTTTATTTCTTATTTCAGTTGTTTAAAACTCTCCGAACTAACATCGGTGCATAAACTTGTTTTACAACCTTAACTTCTAATGCAACGAAACTCGCATAACCACCGGGAAGATTTATGCAAATCATTACCCAATTTTTCGCGATGCTTATTTTTTTTTTAATATCAGGTTTCGGCAGTTTTTCAGTGTTTTACAGTGGCAACACTTTTCTCCCCACGCTCTCATTCTCGTTATTTCTTTCACAGTTGCTAAACTTGATCGCTCTGAGTTTTCCTTGACACAGTTTTCCCTCATCTACAGTCTGATCCAAAAGCTGTTGACCAGAAATATTAATTTACTTTAATATGGAACCCATTTATTATTAAAGAAAATAATCTTTTACGTGTGAAGCTCCCACGAAAAATTTCAGAAATTTCACAGATTCAGAAGTCAGTTCTGTTGTTTTCTTTTATTTCCATATTATGGGTAACTATTCACAGTTTATTTTATTAGATGACTAATAACTCGTTATTTATTAAAAAAAAAAGTAACGCGTCTGAGTGTTTAATGATTCCATTTTGTGGTTAAAATTGTTTGTTCTTTAAATGGTGATTTTTGTTATTGTTTGGATCACTTGTCTGACTGTCAAAACTGGTTCCTCTAGTTTTTTATGGGTTAAATGATTAAGTTTAATAATTTACTAGCATTTTTATCTAAGCATCTAACCAATTATTCATGTTATTTAACAGTTAATCGTTCATGTATAACGATTTATAAATATACGTAGTCTTTTTGAAGTAGATTAAGATATGATTAACTATATTAACTATTTTTGTTGTAATTAAATTTTTCAAAAAATATCCTTCGTGAGTTTGGAAAGTTATGGAACAATTTCTAAGAACTTATTTTTAAAATAAATTCTTAGAAATTGTTCAATAATGACTTCTTTATCTGTGATTTTCTTAAAACATAACATATTAATAAATCTCGCATTTAACTAATCTATGTGCAGTATTAATTTTATTTTCTTAGATAGTTATTTTAATACATTACTTCTTTTATTCATTTGCTTATTCATTTGTCACAGAATTTCTACTTCTAATTTTAAATTCTAATTACTATGTTATTATAATTTAAAATTAGAAGTAGAAATTCTACTAATTAACCTAGGTTTGTTAACTTAGGTTTAGGACTAATTGAACATAGGTTTGTCCAATTATTGGACCTTTCACAGTAACTCTCACAAAATAAATCAGTTTTATGTTGTCTTTTATTCAAATTATTAAAGATAAATTTTTCACTTACTTTATTTTCATTAAATAGTTTCAAGCAGTAAAAAAATTAAGAAACACCAACCGTATCCCTCAATTCTAAAATTCTATGTGTCTGTAGTTTATATTTTTTTTCTTAAATTCATTTTCTAATTTAAAGTTACCATTTATTAGTTGTGGTTGAAAGAAAAAGTGAAGAAACTAAACTATAAGCAAACTTTATTTTTTCACTGATTAAATCAAGAATTTTTTGGCACATAATAAATAATGTCTAACTTTCGAAATAAATATAAAAACTAAGAAAATTACATTTTTTTTTATTTTTAAAATTAATAGGTATCAAGGCGATTTTATTTAACGTATTTCTATAGTTTCTAAATCCTATTTTCGAGAAAATTAGAGAAGTGACTTATTATTCAAATACATTTTTGAAAATATAGTATAAAATTGATCATTGATATTATATTTTTGTCGAAAAAATTTTGAAAGGCTAACTAATTTAACTAAGCAAAGCACCCTTATCTTAAAAAGTGTGACGTGAAACAAGCTTGCTATTTAAAATATAATAACAAAATATCACATTGATATTAATAAAAAATTTGTATTTATATTATTAAGTAATAAAATATTATTATAGATAATTTATATATTGATTAATGATAGATGCAATCTTTATCAATTAAACTTTCTAAATTTAATTAAGTTTATAAAATATTAATTAACTCATGCGGATATAATAAACTAATTTTACTGGCAATTTTATGATGTTTTAAAATAATTACAATAATTTATAAAAATAAAGATCTATTAAACAATTTAACACTAAACATACCGGGGATTTTTTTTATTCGGCAAAATTAATGGGAAAATGGGTCAAATGACCCCTTTCGGTAGTTTTAGTGTTAAAAAAACAATTTCAGTATTATGTG
This sequence comes from Latrodectus geometricus, assembly GCA_026290005.1. Lineage (NCBI taxonomy): Eukaryota > Metazoa > Arthropoda > Arachnida > Araneae > Theridiidae > Latrodectus > Latrodectus geometricus. Next base: position 41,925 of record JAPDSC010039559.1, read on the forward strand.
TCGTTCAGTTTTTTTTATTTTATTTTTTTTATTTTATTATTATTATTCATTTTCAATATTAGGAAAGAACAACCCATTTATTTTTACAGAATACTGAGTTCATCATGTACATTTAGAAAGAATATAAGGCTTATAAAGTATTTTTACTGGGTTAATATTTTTTAAATGAATTTATGGTACTAACAATTATTACATCACCATCAATAATGAGACAGTTAATAAATAAATATTGTTTTATTTTTAGGTTTATAGCTTTTTACGATGATTTATATGTATAGTATTTCTTTCATATAATAATTAAAAAATAAAATGACTACGAGAACATTTACCTCGAAAAATTATTATAGGAAACGGATATTAAGGTTTTACTGATGTCTTATTTTTGACGTATTTCTGAAGTTTACTTGAAATCTTAAAAAAAAAATGTTATTCTTACTTAAAAAGTAAGTTAATACCATCCTGCTCTTGGCGGTTCAGTGAAGTGTAAAATAAACGGTAGTTTTCCAGCAAATCCTTGAAATTAGAGCGAAGTACACTTTTATACTTCTCTGAAGTTGAATACAGAAAAATAAATAGGTCGCTAAGACTCCAGGAAGGAAAAAAATATCTAACAATTATCGGATGTTATTGTATAAAAAGAAATGAGAAATAAAAAATTATCAATTTACTCAATTTTCAAGAATTCTTGTAATCCAGAGAGAGAATTTTTATTCTTATCTTCTTTACACCTTTATGCATCGTGAACTTGGAAGCGATGCGCAGGGGCATAAATTTCCGGAAATGACGTATCACACATGATTGAGGATGTGGAATTTTTTAGAGTGTTTAACAATATGATAAGGTCATGCTCAATAAGTGATTTATCCACAGGAGACAAAATATCATAAATTGGAAAAACCAGAATCAAATGTTTTTCAATGCTAAAAAGTTGATTCACTTATTTTTTTCGATAAAATGTTCACTGTATTCACTTCTATTCAGATGTGTTTATTATAGAAATACTTATATTAAATATAGATATTATTAAAATTTAAATTTGCGTAGGAAAACATTTTGTTCGCTAATCATTAAATTTAGCTGAGTAGCTGTAGCTGTATGATTACACTTTAAGTGGCATTAAATATATAAATATATATATTTTATATATAATATATAAATATATATACCATTTTATGAATTTTGAGTGATTCTTCATTTTAAATGCGATTTCAATTCATTAATTAATTAGTTGATATTAAATTTTCACTTGATATTTTTCTTATCTCAAAGTAGAGGTAAATTAATTAGTTACAAAAACATTTCAAATTTTATTTGGGATGGAAAACATCTCTCAAAATGTCATACTTTAAAAAAAAAGGTATTAAGCATTCTTTGAATTTAATTTTATCAAAAGAAATAATAAAAATTTAGATTCAATTTAAAAAATTATTGCTTTTTTTAAAAACTTAAAAGATATGCCAAAATTGAATTTTCCATTAAAGTTTTACTAATTTGATTTTTGGAAATCAAATTGTGAATCATTAGAATTCAATTGACAATAATTAAAAATTAACTATGAAAAGTAACCGCTACCTAAAGTTAGCAACAGCAGTTAAATCATACTAACAGTTATTTTCATACAAATTATCAAGAAAATCGATATCTAATGTTTTTCTTATTTTTAATTCGAACTTCTATTCTCCATTCTGAACATTTGAATACATTTGTTGCTACCTTTATAATATCAATTTTATTTTCAAAATCAAAATAAGCATCAGATATAAATGTAACGGCATATTTCAAAGGAAACTCAAAATAGGTGACGAGATTACAGTTACAGTGGCTTTCAAGGAGAATGTGATATATCAAAATATTATAAATTACACGATTGTTAAGGGATATTTTCTTAGAATTTCTCGAAAGGACTCATACTCTAAACACTACTTGCCACCCTGTTAGTTCCTTTTCCTGCTGGTTAAAGCGGATTTGCTGCAATGGACAATATTCCACTTAACTCGGCTTTAATCTCTATTATACCTGGTTTTTCCGTTCTCTCCTCATTTTGGAGGTTAATCGCATTTGAATGGCAGTCGAATAAGGATTTAAGGAACATTTCAGAGTCGCTCTTGTGGAACGCCTCCCGTGCTCCAGGCAAAAATTGAAAGGGTTGTTGGGCTTTGTGGTCTCTTTTTTTGCACACTTTGTTTGGTTTTGGCACTTTTCTTTACCTTCTAATGAAAGTTGAAGCACTCTTATCCCATGACTAAACATTAATTGAAATGTCTTTTAAGGCGTTAGCACGCAAAAGCGATGGTTCTTTTTTGCTTTGTACATCAGAGAAATTGTTGTTGTCTGAGGAAAAGAAGCATGCGCAAATCATCATTTAAATACTGAAAATAACTTATCGAAACTTTAATCGACATCAAATGTCTCACATTCCTTATATTACATTTCTCAATAAGTTGAAGATAACTAGTAATTGGAAAATATTTTTCGATATTTGATAAATTTATTGATTTTTGAAAATTGTAAAATTAATTATAGAAACACTTTGTAAATATATTGTAAATGTAATATATGTTACAGTGTTATAAAATAGTGATTATAAAATAATGAAGTTATAAACTAGTGAAAATGCATTTATCTAGCAAATTTGCTAGTTAATTTATTTGTTCCGTTAAAATATGGAATCAAGAATTTTCAGAACTTTACATTAACGGTATTTTATGTGTACATTAACAGCATGCTTATCGTTGAAGCTCAAAAGCTGATCGTCAAAAAATTAATTCTATCAACTATTTTTGATGACTATTTAATGATTTTGGCTTCATTCCGTAAATATTGGGAACTATATAATATGTTAATTCTTGGATTGTGATAATATTTTTTTGTTTCTAATGCCGGGCACTCTTGAGAAAGTATAGTACATTGGCCCATTAGCCGCAACAAGGCCGGAAGCTGCTACTCATTTTATCGTTACCCGGTGGGCACCTGTGAACCAAGTCACGGAGGTACGAGTAGCATCGCTCACGCCACTCCACCACAAACCCGTTTATAGGTTGGGCAACATTCATCCATCATCTGGGGAAAGGACAAGAAACACAGAGAGAAAAAGAGAAAGTACATCCATGCCCGAGCCGGGATTCGAACCCAGGTCCTCCCCATCCGTAATCAGTTACGCTAACCACTGCGTAACTGATTACGTGGGGCGGCGTGATAATATTTTAAACCATTTTATTTTGTATTTTTTTTAGCTATAGAACATTCATTCTATCAAATTATTTATTTGTCATTTAATTACATTAATTTGATTATTTAGATCTGGCAAAGTATAACTTGCATTATATTATATAAGTGTACAAAAACGCTGCTGTTTCTTTAGCAAAAATCAGATTTGAACAGAAACAAGTTCCTATGAGGTAATGGGCAGATTATTTTGGTAACTTATAGTTTATTTGAATAATCTGAAAAATTAAGTAATTTTCATTTCTTTAATAGATAAGTAATTCTGCTCATAACGTAGGTAATTTACAGAATAACTGACTTCCACAATTCAGCGGTTAAATTTTTTTTAACTTCTATATATATATATATGTAAAAACGTAATACATTTATAGTAGTTAAGTGTTGAGTTATGTATTGTTAATGCAAATTATCTGCTTTTAATTCGAGACATTTGTCTCTATCCACCAAATGATTAAATCTTCTATCAATTTATCTTAAACATTGATAATTAAATTGATTATAAATCACCAATGGAAGCTACAAGCACCTTAACAAAGAGTAATTTATTTTGGGAAGTATGAAGGTTTTTATTTTTGTGGGTGGGTTTGATCAAATATTTAAATATTTTTTATAAATATTTTTAAAAAATCTAATAAACTATCTTGCACATATTTATAAAAAGTTATTTTTCGCAATTTTGCTAAATTATTTTATTAATAATTTATACTTAATATTCACATTTGAGACTAAAATAAAAATTAAATAATAATAAATATATTAAAAAATTCTCTATTTTATTTATGAAATTTTTTTTCTATATTTCAATAAGTTATTGCTGGGATATTGTAGTAAAATTTGCTTGTCTCAATTTCTATGCTTAAATATATTCTTAACCTAATCATCTCTTTTTTATTTTTTAAAAAATAAAAAAGAGAAAATATTAAAAACAAAAAAAATTATATATTTATTGGATATATATTATATTATTATCTTATATATTATGCTTTCAAGTTATTTATACTTCATCAAACAACGTGAAAACATAATTTGATCATATGAGCTCCAATTATTATATAATAGAGAATAACATCAAAGTTATATAGTAGAATCTTTCTTAAGAATTCGTAGGAACTGGTAAAGTTGTTCTTAAAAATTGAAAATTCGTAGAATGAAAAAAATTAGATCATAAAATTATTTTTGAATCAAACTGCTTAATTTTTATTAAGACTTTTAGAAAAAATTACTTAGTATACTCTCTATAAGAAATGTGTATGTGAAATTCATGAAATATATATGCACGAGGAAAATAAAATTCTTACTTTCATTTTATTTATGAAAAACTAGGCTAAGAGACATATTTTTTTCTATTTCGAAACTACATTAATACATTTTTTTGATAATACTGTTTTTCTCAAAAAATATCTCAATTTTGGTATCCATTCATCTGCTCGTTTGAATCGTTGTAGAACTACCTCATTTTTTTCTTGTTTGATATCAGAAAGCTTTTATTCCTTCTCATTTATTATGTCATTCGTTATGTTCTCAACCATTATCTTTTACTTCTTACGTACCTTTTATAGTTGAAACCACATTCTAAAAGTTCTGGAATGAAATTTCGGACAGCAGTGGGTTTCTTAGCCGAAGTCCATGGATTTACAACATGTCTTCAATCAAGTCGACATGTAAATGTCACTGGCTTTTTTCATTTACAGTGGGATTTTTTAATACGTCCTGCATGTAAAAATCATCTAGATACAATTTTTTTATCAGCGACGGCATAGATTTACTAGTACACTCATCCTAGAATGAAAATTTCACGAGAATTCAATCCATGAATACTTCTTGCAAAAAACTTTACAATATTTGTGCTTGGAGTTATGGATTATAATTTAATTAATGAGCTGTAAGGCTGGATTTAGATTACTTTGGATAAATTCCTCATGAATTGCTTAAATAAATTCAGGATTTTAACATCTGCAGGGCAGTTAGCTAACCACCATTCGAAGTATTTATGTCTCTCCAGTAAAAAAAAGTCGATCCAAGGTTGCTCAAAATAAGAAAAATGAAAAAACAGATAATAAAAATATAAAAACAAACTAAAAGATGCATGATAATATGTTCGCAAGAAAGAGATTTTCACAAAATTTTATTTCGGGAATGGACAATTATGCATTTATGGTACCCATATTAAGGAATATATCGTATGGAATATGCTTTATCAGGGAATATGTTTATGGTACTATATTAGAGCCTCGATGTCTTAAAATTGTTCGTAAGTTAAGAGGTTCATAAAACGACCTTCTATTGTATTAAAAATGATAACGAGTTTTTTTTTCTGCATTAAATAAGTTTTAATAAATTCTTTTTCATTTATTTAAGATTCCACAATCCCTCCATTTTAAGCCAACATCAGTTATAAAATTTAATTTTTCTTAGTTTTTAAGTAATACATTTATTTATAGCTTTTATAAGCTTTCAATTTATTTTTGAAAAGTAGTATGAAATTTTTATCGCTGGAATAGTGTGTCAATTTTTAATGTGCAAAAATATTGATCTTGTTTTAAAATATTATATCTAATTATATAATTAAGTGCAGCCGTTGATACCAAATAATAAATATTAAAATAATTGACTTCAATTTATTTTAGAAAATTAGCATTAATTTTTAAATGTAAATTATCAGTGTGCTGAGCAAGATTTCTGATATGCATGCACAACTGAGAGCTGCATATTTTGAAAATACACTTACAAGAAAATCTATTAGAACATTAGACTGCATTTCAACGAGCGATTTAAATAAAATGGAAAATTATTTGTACTAAAAATATCTATATTTGATTTTAAATGACAAGTTTTCATTTTTAACAAAAAGATATCGTGTGATATTAATAGTTACAAAACTATACTAGAAAACATAAACTTACTGGAACGAAATATAATATATTACCGATATAGGTTGTTCATTAAAAATATCTCCGACTTTAAATTTTGACAGTTACTCATTTGGAGTAGCTACTAAAATAAAAATATTATTTTAAATTAATTGAAGCACACAATTTTTGCTACAAATAAAATTTAATAAAAATATAAATTACTGTCAGAAAATATAAAAATATAATTTTCCGTCACAATATGACGTAACAGTATTAAAATAATATTTATAGCATGATCATTAAAAATATAATATTAATAATATAATGAACAAGTATAAATTGAAATGACCGGATCTCACAGAAAATGTTTTTACTATAGAAAATGATTTGATTACTAATTTTTTATGAAATACATTCACTTTATTCTGCAGTTATCCGAATTTAAAAAATATAAGAAAAGGGGGTATTACTTTTCAATATTTTTCATCCTCTTTGTATCTAAAGTTGATTTGAAATCTCGAATTTTTTAGATTCTTTATATTAAAGAGGGCAAAAAGTTAAAATTCTCATATTTCAATTCTAATAGACATTTATAAACTGTGTCAAAAAAATTAGAAAAAAAAAATTTCCGCGCGGAACTTTATCTAGAAACTAAAAGTATTTAGGAAGGTTTTGTCTGTAGTAGGTTATATATATTTTTTTAAATTCCTTTAATCTAATAATATTAGAGTTATGAAAATAATTAAGATTAGTTATGAGAATATTTGGGGAAATGCAACCCTTATATATGTACAATTTTTGCAGATGTTGCAATGTTAAACGTGCCACCATAGCTGAAATAAGGCATACGGTATATTAAATTTATATAGGCTATATATCAAAATCAATAGTACAAAATATTTAAAAAAAAAAAAACTCAAATATCAGCACAAATACTATTTTGGTTTTTGCCTCTTGATTATGTCTTTATGATTAATAATATCTTTTGTTAACATTCGTTTAAACGAAAATATCTTAGACTTAGCTAACAATCAGGATTAATTCTTTACCGATATTGTCTAACAGCTTTTTAGCTTATTTTAGACCTCATGTCAAGTAAAAACAACTAATAAATTTGTACTATACATCACTATCTAAAATGCTTTAGTTTTGCCACAATCACGAGTACTATAGTAATTATTTCGTAAATCTATTTGCCTGATTAAGTTTGCGTTCTGTAGCTAGAGATCTATTCAATATTTGTTATAAAATAGGAAGCTGCGATTTGATTACTTTAGAAAATGAAAGATGGAACCTAAGAGCGACACCCACCGGATAAACAACCTTTTGTTCAAGTGACAGCACTTGAAGATGCGTCTGTAAAAGGCTTGCCTGCTTGGAGATGTGAGTTTGCATAGGCGTGGAAATCTCTGACCACCTTCTCTTCCAGGTGAATGCACTAGATGGGTTGATTGACCAGTGTAGGCGCAATACTGTGATAATACCGACAATAGTACCACATTGACAGCTTTTATAACTTTCTCGACAGTTAAAATTTGACTTTACATCAATATATAAAGGTAACAAAATATCAAAAAGGCTTTGGAGAAAATTTTATATTGTTTTAGATGTTTTGCGACAGAAATCAATTCCCCAAGAACTTGTTAAGAGTTACTTGCTGTATAACTATAGTAAATTTATTTAATATAACGTTATAATTATTGTTATATAGTATAATCATACTATATAAATGTAATCAGAGCGTTATATAGTATCATCTAAAGTCGACTATCACATTAACTTCAGTTCAAGATTATAAAAAAACAGCATAATTTTTGTACTATCAGAAGCAATTTACTGAATTCATTTTCGTGTACTTATTCGATATTCTAATTAAATTTTGTGTACTCACGCAGAAATTTTAAAACATTTTTATTTTAATGAATTAAACAATTTATAAGACAGATATGGTGCTATAACAACATCAATTTGCACAAAATTAGAAAACAAAAGTTTGTTTCGATTTTTGCATTGTTTTACTTTCAACATATTTGGAAAAATGTTATAAAATTCAGAGTTACCTAGAGCTTTATATATATATTTAGATAGTGACGCAGCTTATGTATATATATATATATATATATATATATATATATATATTGAATGATTTGACATACTTCAAAATCTTTATTAAACTGTGAGTTCAGCTTGAATTAACCACCGATTGCAGAAAACAGTGTCAAACAAAACAAAATCAATACAGATTATTCATTAAATACACTGAAAAAAACATCAAAGCTTAAGTGTTACAGATATATTTCTTGAGCAAAGTAGAATAAATGCACCTTACAAATTCTTAAACAACAAGGTCAAATTTCAGTTGAAAATGCATTTGCTCAACCGTTCGTGCGAATTAGAATTTGATTGGAAAAGACCAAAATATACTTATTTTGATAAATTTCAAATCTTTTTTGCAATGGCCTGCTATTAGGATTTCCACTTTCCAGCACTACAAGAGTCGGAAGTGGTGGCAACTTATATAGTGGAGCAACTAGTGGGTGTGCCATCGTGACCCCGAAAGTCGGTGGGTCTTCGGAATTTAGAAACAGGAACCAAGAAGAAAATTCTCAGACTTGGTCTATCGCCCCCAGAGATATCATTTTACATGGAGGACATTGCGAACACGACCTATTTTAATGTCCCAGTATCCATTAGTAAAAACGAAGGATCTTCGGTAGGTTCAGGGTTTAAACTCACTACATTCTGATTAAAAGAGCGAATACCTTAACCAAGCAGGCCATCAAGACCACGCAAATTTCAATTTTATTTATCTTTATTATTTAAATTAAATGACATTTTAGGACTAATTACAAAAAATTTACAACTTATGAGTCCCTACATTTCTAGCTAAGTTAAATTAGTATATTTAATTAACCTATATATTAAACAAATATCTTAAGATATTTTTAAACATATTTTTTTTCCTTGGATGCAAAATTCATTATTTATGAAACCCATATTGAAAGCACAAATCTCCTTTTAATAAGTTTTAAATCCTTCTAAATATCTTTTGTTGTAATAGCCTAATATTACTTCGAATCCAATAAAAATGTTGCAGTGAACTCCTTGTATCTCGGAACAATAACTTGGGCAACAAGCTGAATATGCCCGTGCACGAGAGCTAAAGCAGGTCACGAGACAACGTCTTTAAATCCAGATATAATTCCTTTTTCTCCCGCTCTTACGACATGTCTTTAGTTGAATGACATCAGATTAAGGTCTCGATTTCACATTTGCTGCAACCCTGAAGTGCCAAAACGGCGCCAGACCGGAGAGAAGTTAATTCGCTTGAAACAATCGCCAGGAGACACTCTCCTCTAGAATGTTCCTTTTTTCCAGTTTATTTTGTTTTATCGAAGTTTTTATTTCTGTCAAAAATAAGATTTCTCCTAATCAAAATGAATATTTGTAAAAAGATTTTCAGTTATAATTTTAGTTATAAAGATTATGAAGATTATATTTCACGTACTAATATATTTAGAAGATATCGTAAAAAAAGAAACCGGAAAATAAAAATGATTTCTAGTTATTTGAGGACAAGTGTAAAAACCTGTCAGCAAGAAAAAAATAGTCCAAATTGCGCCAAATTGGCATCAAATCATTTCGTATTGTTCCTCAGAGTATATTCAATGAACATTAAATCAAAAAATTTGATCTTAAAAACATACGATTAAAAAAAATTGTGGTATTTTTAGCAAAATTATTAAACATAAATGCTTATAAATGACGCCATGGTCAGAAAACCAACGTCTTAGTTTGTATGATTTCAAATAAAGTTCATGATCGTGTTTTTGGCTCATTTTTTGGGTGGCCAAAATGTTATAACTTTGAAAATATTCTACTGTATTCTGTTCAGTAACTTGTAGGTCCCAAATTTTTATCATTTCGTGGTGTAAAAAATGAGAAATAATCATTAGAACTAAATTCGAGATTTAAAAAAAAAAAAAAAAAAAAAAAAAAAAAACAGCAAGAGTTCATCTAAGTTATCATGTATTTGCAATATTTTTCCCATTGTTGGCGAAACATCGCATTGTTTGGCACTGACGGGATTTTTTGTATGTATAGATCACTTTTATGCATTTATGAGTATTACTCAATCCATAGACGATCTATATTTTATAAATTATTCTAGGAATTTATTTGATCTTCAGCACATTTGTCGCATAAAACATATTTCAATGATGTTAGACCACCTTGGCATAGCTTCGAAGTGTCAAAGAAACGCATTTAAAACACAAACAGTGAAGAATAAACCAAGTTAAAATAAAAACAGTTTTATTCTTCCTCAATCGAGAAACATGATTTTAACGAACGATCTTTCATCTCGAAAAAAATAATAATATTAACCAATAGCCCATGGTGATTCCTAAAAAGAAATAATAATGTGTGTGTTGCATGTAATATTGCATAGAAAATTATTTAATTCAAACTTGTGACATAAATCATTATAATTTTCTATAGAACGGTGGAGTAAAAAGCCTAGACTCTGAGTATTGTAATCTGGCTGGTACTTTTCAGATTATGTATATTAATAAGTAGATTTCTGATTTCTCAGATTGTTCCGGATGATTTCCTTGCGGATTAGAAAAAGTTTTTTGAAAGCGTACGTAATAATTCTACACAGAAATTCGTATAGAGTAAATTTAAATATAGCAAATTTTTGCTGTATTAATGCTTTTTGCTCTCACCTAATTTTAATTTGAAACCTTTAATTAAAAAATAAATTATGTATGCAAACGAGCAATAATATGTACTCAGTATAATTTAATATAAACTAAAAAACTAAAATGTATTTTTAACTTTTGAATTATTTTATTTTAATTTTATTTCGTTTTGTTTATTACGAATTTTTGTTAAATTTACACAATAGCACCTCTGAAAAATTCTAGTTTATTAAATTTTCGTGTCTTTACGAATAATTTGAGAAAACATATTAATTACGATGAGTTTTAAGTTTTAAATTTTAAACTAGCTTTCATATTACATAATTTTAAAATATTGGTTTAACTATTCATAAATTTTTATTCCTTTACTTAAAATTCATTTCATACGTTGAATTTACGGGTAATATTTGCATTATCGATTTAAAATGTTTTAAATTTACTAACCAAAAACATTTACAGGTTTCAAATATATACGACACTAACTAAAATGAAAAATTAAAGCAAATTTCCAAAAATATCATATTGGTGAATTTATCAATATATTTAGGAAAACTCTTAGTGTTTTTATCGTTATTCTTAAAAATGAATACTTATTTTTCTTAACTATCACATTATAGTAATGTAAATAATATAAAGTAATATATATTACAAATATATAACTTTAATTTAAATCATCGAAATTATAAAAAATAGTTTTCAAGGAAAAATAATTTGAGATTTATGCAAACTTTATTATAATTGTATTTTCCTTAAATTTAACAATAACATTTAATAAAATCATTTTCAGAAATATTACTATATTCTTATTGAAAGTTACATGCAATAAATATGAAAATAGGACGACATAAATTATAACAATAACAATTGAATAGTGAAAATTAAAATTATCTCTAAAAACAAATGTGATATCTTTCAAATGTGTTACATGTTTTTCTACATCATAAAAACATTTTCCATACTTCTTTTAATTATACTATAATTTATATTATTTTCCAATAAAATTCCATCAAAATAATTTTTAAAAGACATTTGAAGACAAATATTCTAGCAAAAAAGAAAAAAAAATGTTTTTCAGAATTTTTTTACAGCATTGACAATAGAAACATTCTTGGAATTTAGTTCTTAGGAAATATTTACATATTCAAATTACAGTGCTTTGGTATTCTCAAAGCAACTGTCATCTAGATTTTCCAGTTAATCATGCAATTTAAATTCTTAGAATGCTCTTGAATTGAAGTTTGCGCGCCGTTAAGGTTACAGTTCTCAGCTATTGCCTCGGCCTTTGAAAATCATTTTGTTCGAAGTTCTGCAGATCATTCGATCATTGTTCAGCATTCTTGCTTGGCTGTTACTGTCGTTTTAGATTTACAAACGTTATACTTAACCCACCATCATTTTTCTTGGTTTGGTTACTTTTATCCAATTACCATTGTTTCTCCCGCTGCATTTGTTTGAAAGTATTTCAAGTTTCCTCAATTTATCTGTAAGTGTGTCTTGTCAGGGTCAGAAATCAAATTCGTAAATCACGTTGCTGAACTTTGCCAGAAATGATACTGTCCAAAGATTATTACCTAAATGGTGCTACCGAATAATAGGCTGTTACACTCTAACTCGAGGCGTTACTTATTGTTACCACTCATCTTTGTTTAGTTCCAGGAAAAAGTCAGACACTGGATCGGAATTACGTAGTTCTTTGGGCAACGATTTGTTGGGCAATTGAGACCACATCATCTAAGTCTTGAAGTGTGAAATTGGGAGTTGAGTGGTGTAATCGTGACTAAAGTAAATTGTTTTGTCATGAAGATACCAATTTTCTGATTTTAATTTCTTCGATCAACATTCGAAATCTAATTCAACTTATTCTACTATAAGTCTCATACTAATTATATAGTGGTATTACAAAACGCATTTTGCTTCTCTAAGTGCTGTCTTTACTAAAATGGATTCAATGATAATCTACTTTTGAATTATTTTTGACCTAAACTGATACTGTCTTTATGATTATAAAAATGATATTTATAAAATGTAATATTATTTTCTCTCAATCTAATGTTATAAATAAGATAAATGTTTCTTTTCTGGAATTTTCTTTTTCGATTAATTCACTAACCATAAATTCCAGTTCACAAATTAATGTGTAAGTTTAATAATAGTTATTCTTCCAGAATTCAGGGAAATTCCAAAACGCGTGATTTATTCACTTGATTTTATATCATAAAAATTCTTTGCTTATTTATGATAGCATGCTATAATTTACGTGTATAGCCGTTCCGTTTATTTTAAATAACATAGCTGGAAATTAAACATATATCATTCTTCTGAGACCTTAAAATTATTTTAATATTATTAAATTCATTATAAATTTAATTCAGTTTTTATGTTATTTTTTTTTAATATGTTGATCCTTTTGTAATTTTAAGCTTAAAAACAAAGTCTATTTCAAGAATACTTTTATAAAAACTCAGTATAAACAAATATGTCATAATTGTGCTGAAAAATTAAACGAGCCACTGAAATAAATCGCTTAAATCTTCATACAATGTATTCTATATTTAGAATACTTCCAAATAGGAAGTTATGAAGTAAAAAAAAAATTGTGGAAATTCATCTTGGAATGTTTTATTTTATATTTCTTACAACTAGTTATGATTTATAAAATATGTATAACGTTTTTTAAATCGCAATTTTTTTTCTGTAACTAGTGTTTTCTCCCTCTTATATTCCAGCTAAAATGTTTCATTTTTTTTTCATTGGTAGTATATTTTAACTGCAATAAAGTATTATTTTTAATCTGTTAAAGAGATTATAGTTTTAATGTTTTGCCAATTTTTGAACTGTTTAATTTCCAAAACTCATTTGTTTCATTACGATAATAATAATTCTTTTATTTATTTGTTACTTTTTGTTTTATTTAAGCATTTGCTTAACTTATGGCCCCCTTATTGTTTTCAATTAATAATTCAAAATCTCCCATTTTTTCTTTCTACATATTTTGTAAGAATCAGCCAAATGGTATTTTTGTACGCATGACAGTTTTTTGTAAGCACTGTGTGTGGTTTCTTCGTTATGACAAATTTATGATTTTACTACGTAACACTTGACAAATCATGAGCAAAAATTACATAGCGGAAAATTAAAAATGAATTCACAATTCAGCGCAACCATTTGTGTTTTATTTGATTGTTATTGAACTTCATTACTTTCCCTTCATTAATATTCACATTTTTATTTTTAAAGAGAATTTTTTAGAAAAATATCTGGGTTTCATTTTTTATTGCTTTTTTACAGTGACATAATTATATATATAATTCATAAATGTTTTCGGGAAAAAAACCAAAAGTTTTGATTTTTAAAATATTTTTTTAAGGATGTTAACAATTTTGAAAATTGCAATTTTAATTAAAAAATTTTATTTATCAAGTAAACAAAATTAACTGCTTTGCATTATCAAATATTGTAAGTTAAGACATTTATTTTGATATAGTTCAGAACGTTTACAAAAAAACTTTTGTATTATTTTACATTAGGGACTTATAATTATGAATTAATAATATTTATTATAGTTTTAGTTGTCAATCGAAATTTTCACTGATAAATATCATATCAGATGACCCATTCCACACACGATTTCCCATCATTTAGGATGTCAGTCTGACAGTGATAAATACTCTTTAAAGTAAATCGTATTGGCTATAATAAATTTCATGGAAAACTTTTAATAAACAATTATTTTTCTCAAAATGATTATTATTTTTTTAGACTTCTTATTCCTTATATAAGTATTGTTGAAAAAAGTTCAATTTCAAAATTATGGCTATAAAATTACGTATAATAATTAAATAAGCTATAAAATTATAGGTAACTGTTCACTTAGTTTCTGAAAACTGACTTCTAATGTTTAATAAAATATAATGAAATTGATGATTAATATAGAGCGACACGATTATGTTGACTCAAGCGTTTTTTGATAATTTTCATAAAATATCTAGTATAAAAAATTGCAATATTTTATTTCAGAGTTAATATTAATATGTGTATGAAAAATATGTCTTTTAAGAGGGGAAAGTATGCTGATTCTGCCCTTTTCTTCAACCACTGTTATTCAAGTGTCCATAAACCAGCCAATAGAAGTGATTGAAAGTATACAGTTAAAACACAATCCATGAGGAGGCAATTAGTCATTAAGATATTTTTCACTTTTCAAAATAAGAAAACTCCGGTTTTATCGAAACCACTGCTAAATAATGAATCTCGGATGTTGCTATTGCATGTTAACCATCCTGGCAGTTTTTTATTTATCATATTTTCTCTTTTTACACCATAAAAATGCCACTTACTGTCAATGAAAGCATTCCAGATAGGGAAGATGTTGTTCATATAAAGGCTATTTGGACATCAATTTCTCAAAATCGATGTTCTACAAAGAACAAAAGTTCACCCATATATTTTGTGTATTACTATGCATTTAAAATTACTGATAAATCGATTCCGTACTAGTTTGTAGAATTTTGTCAATAAATTCAATTTAAAGGCAAAATTTATTTGATTATTGACTTTTGTAATAGGGACAGAATCTCGTTTAAAGTCCCACCATGGACTTTAGCCAGCTGCTATTACTCCAAACAGCTCTGTCCCTGACATTAATTCGCCAGTTGGAGGCATTTAAAGTTTTAAGGTCGTTCAAGACATTATCAAGCCACCTTTCCTTGGCTATATCCGTTGGCCTATTGCACATGGGTTTTCAATGCAAGACCTCAACCACCCCCCATTCGGTTATCAAAAAAATTAGCAATGATAATTATTTGAAATTATCTCTCTTGTTATATGAATAAATAAACATAAAATTAATGCTTGTATATTTCATATTGCTTACTCAAACTGGAAATTTATGTATAATAAAAAAAAAACCGTTGTCATGTAAGAAAATGTATGACTTCAAAGCAATATGAAATTTCAATCGATATTTTTAATTTATATAAATTAATAGCAATTATCAGATAGTTTCGGGTTAAAAGATAAAAAATTCGAATAACCAACATTTATATTGAATTAACCGGATAATGTCAGAAATAATTAAACTGCGAAATTATGGATTTTGAAGGAAAATTTGAAATTAACAAAAGTTATAAAAATCAAGAAATCATTCATCATATTTACAACATGGAAAAAAATAAATCTCACTGGACGAGATAAAAGCATCATTAAAATAAAGCAGTAAAAAATGAATGCACTCGTTTAATTCCTATGAAGCAATCAAGCGCATCTTCATCGAAGCATTTGCATCAAATCCCACAACTTATGCGTGGGGCAGCGAGTCTGAAATGCCTTTGTTTACCATCAGACTAAAGATTTCCTCATTTTCCAATTTTGACAACCTTCGAGCGTGGGACAGCGCCTTGAAGGTCGCCAAATGGCTTGTTTTTATTTCTGATTCTGTTTTGATGTTTTTCCTCTTCCTTTTATTTGCTATGCTCATCCGATCCCACATACGCCCAACAGGCCTTAAAACTCAAACGCGTAGGTATGGTCTCAACGGTTCCCTTTCGTTTTTGCTTTTGCGGGCGCCCTTATTTGCTTCATTTTTCTTATTTTTTGAATCGTTAATGGTCCAAAAACTTTCACGCTCATAAGAAAAACCCACCCTTACAATCTTTTGATCATAAATATTCAAGTCAAAAACAGCTTTCATATCGCATGCTTTGCCTTTAATTGGAACTTTTATGGAAAAGAGAAATATCTTCTCTGTGTAAAATATTGTTATGGGAATATAAAGAAATATTTTAAATTAAGTTAGTAAAGTTTTTTTTTTTTTTGAAGTAAATATAATTTGTGAAAATTAAAATTAAAATAAAATGCAAAGTCAATTCAGTTTTATGTGTCAACTAGAAGATTAAGTGTCAACTAGAACCATTAGAAATCATGTACCTAACTTTCGGCGAAATATTGAGGTTTGGAAAATTAATAATTATATTATTTTAAGAATGTTTACTATTTATTTATATATCTTCAAAACATTGTGTTTTCACCCCAAAATAAGATCTCACATATAGATCAACCATAAATAAATCTGGCTATAAGCTTGTACGAAGGAGTCAATTTGGAGGATACATGTACTCAGCTTTTGGTTAAATATTGCGATTTGAAAAAATAATAATTATTATATATTTTAAGAATATTTAATATTTATTTAGATTTATTCAAAACAATGTGTTTTGCACCTCGAAATAAGATCTCATATATAAATCAACTAAAAACAAATTGAAGATCTGGTTAAAAGCATATTCGAAGGATACAATCTATTTGGGGTATACGATTACAAAGAGAAATAGCTTTATGAGAGTTTACAATAAACTTTATAAGCACTATTAAGAGCTCATAATTTTGATTAACAATTAAGTATTATTTTTAAACATATATATATTAATACAAACAAAGCAGCATAATTCGAAAAATATTAGAAAAATAATTTATGACTAATATATTCTATAAAAGTTATTAGATATTTTAACGAAAATCACATTTCACAAGAATAGTTTTATTAATTTTTATAAAAATTTTTTTAATATTCTCTAAAATATCTATTTTCATGAACTAAATAATTACAATAGTCAATTACTAATTGCTTACTAATTAATTTTAATAGTCAGTTAGCTTTTAACCTCAATTACGATAATCTATTGTAAATTATTAATCAAATTGAATCCCATATAACGCATTTTACTGATTTTGAATTCTGTATTTTTTCATAAAGCCGTTGTAAAATGTGTCTACTGTTTCTCAAATACTCTCACCAGAATTCTAGAAAATTCCTTACAGAATTATTGTGAATTATAATTGTGTGTCATGGAATTATTTAAATTGTTTTATTTATTGTTTACAGAATTATTACAATAAATAAAACAGTAAACAATTTTCAATATGTCTAAAATTTTTATAATGCTTTGTAAATATTATATATTACTACTATGCGAAGAATTATGTTTATATTAATATTTCTGGTAAATAAATAGTTGATGATTCTTAAATAAATAATGTACATAGTTTATAATTTATATATATATATATATATAACTGACTATTTATTTTAAATTATGATGATTTTTTCACTCTGAGCAATGTTCAATTATTTTAAAAGATAAATATGATTATTATTCATTAGTCAAGTGCCTAGTATTATAATAATTGTGTACTGTTTCAATGCGTACGTGTTAAGTGCTGAAGAAATAAAATTAATAATTTTTATTTAAGAAGTTTTTAATTTGATACCGTACATTATACTATCAAAAATTAATGCAATAAAGTTTTGCTCGTTTTGTAACTAGCTTTCAAAAAAACGAAAAATGTAGGAAAAATTATTTATGTAGTAGTTATCAATTTGATTCAGTACCTTCTTGATAGGGCAAAATACAATAAATTAACAAGATAAAATAGATTCTCTATTTTTTTTTTTTTTTTTTTTTTTTTTTGAAAATTAAAAGGTTTTCACAGTTAATAATATTCAGCAAAATAATGAAAAATACAAAAATATAAACAATAAATAACCTATTTGAATCATCGGTCTTTTTTTTATGAGAAGTAAAACCATTTATTTTTCATGTGTGTAAATAGTAATACTTTTAAGGACTGTTTACTTGCGAGATGGTCATGTGAAAAAGAATTGTCCATTATTTGAAATCCTGTTATGAGCATTTGTAACCAACAATAAGTGATAAAAATATGTGATAAAATTTTAAAACATACGTAATAAACAATTCTCTAAATTCATTTTAAAAATACAATCGTTGAAGGCTAGAAAAAATATTGATAACATTTTATTGGAATACTATAAATCTTTTGAGGGTGTTTTCAAACGCAGGTGTTTTTCAAGCAATCAAATAACTGCTACTATGCCGTTACATTGTATTGAAGTGATTGAAGTATACTGTGATTCCTCGTTGTATAAAAGGGATACAGTACTTGACCTTGTGAGTGATGTAGTATCCATAAATCTTATTCACGTTCCATTTTACAAAACGTTCCTTTTTCATTTAAAACCTAATAGCTCTCTAAGTTTTGAATTTTTTATATCATAAGTTCTTGCGACATTTGTTTCCTGGAAAAAACTTATCTTTTGCAGTTTGTAGGGTAATGTTTAAATATAAAGCTAAATTTATGCTGCATTATTTTTTTGTTTCCGACATTGTTTCATCATGAAAAGTGGTTTAATAAATTTTGAATATCTATACATTTATTATGAAATTATTGTTACCTTACATTATATTTTATGATATTAAAATATGAAAATTTATTTAGTGCAATTGTATATAATAATATAATATTTAAAACTGTATAATTATACACACAAATTAAAACTGAAGTTTTATAAATGTCAAAAAATTTTACTAAAAATAGTATTTTATTTTCACCATAGATATCAAAATAAAGAACAAAACGTTTTCATGGAATGTAGCTAAATATAGTATAAAGTATTGTATTAAATAAACAACGTAGAAATTATTTTACTGAAAAAAAAATTAATGTATTTCTTTTCTCATTTAACGCAAGATAAACACTGTGTTTAATGTATCATTTTAAATATTATCTTACTTTTTTTATGAATCTCCTTTATTGTATACTTTAATGATAATAAGTAACCACTTTTGTGCTTAGTTTAAAATGAGCAGTTATTTTGGAATTAATGTTTCTGAAAATAAAAACCTTGTTTTGAGGGAGGAAAACTGTGACATGTTTCTTATTCCTTGTTTTGCTTTTTTTTTCTCGTAGAACTGATTCTTCCATCCATGTTGACTCTAAGAGGCAGGGAACCAGCACCTCAACTCAACCCACTCGCTGACGTTGATTATTGGCCGCCTACGGCAGGATACCGAAACTAGGAATGCTTACCTCACAGATCGGAATAGAACGACTGCCATTCTGCCAGCAACTGGGTGCACGACAAGTTGTTTCGCTGAGGGAACTCGCAACTAGAAAATCAGGACTCGTTGCGAGTTCTGTTTTCTGCCTCTGGGATTGTAGACGACCCCGCGATGTGCTACGAGAAGCAAGCGTAGCGGCTTTTTAAAGTCTCGTCTTACATGTTCCTTCTTCCTAACCGTCATCAATAATTCTATCATCCGTGATTCTGAACCTGATTAACCTTTAAAATATCCGGAACGAAAGAGTTAATGGATTTTGGTGTTCTCTATGCTCTTCATTTTACCCCCATCTTCAATTTCGTATTTGATTTAGAATATTCCATCAGGAGTTGCTGTGCTAACATTGGATTAATACATTTTCTAAAATAAAATAATCACTCGTATCAGTTGTGCTATTAGTGATTTCATCAAACAAATTCTGCCAAAAGTAGGGAAACTAAATCGAGCTTACCAAGAAAAGCATTTAACTTTTACTATTTAAACGATCTGATTGCTTTAAAAGAAAACATGACCATATGTGAGCATTTGGAAAGGAATATTTACAAAGAAACTTCTAACTTTTATATACGTTGGTACATTGGATAACTATTCTTATTTCTTCGCATTACCAATCAAAAGCATTTAATGTTACAAAATTTTTGGAACTCTTCAAACTGGTGCTTCTAAGAAATTATCATCTATGTACTGTCCAATTTTTAAACGTGTTTTACATGATTTCTTTGTTATTGTGTGAATATTACTAAAAGTTTCTTCAAGTTCTAACTCTATCTGTGCTCCTTCCATAATCGAATTGCATTTCTTCTAATTCAAAATGGCTTTCCGTGGTGGCAAAAGAAAAGATGTTAAGAAGCAGTCCTATTATGTGTGGTTTCTAGGTGCTAAAGAAAGCAAAGGATTACGAGGAGAGGAATACATTAGACCTGTTCTAAGACACTTAGTTGATAAGGAACGTGAACTCGAACCAATGAAAGTGACTTTGCAGGTGAGTAATAAGGGTATCAAAATAATCCAGAATGTTCCCCGGAAGAACAATAAGGGCAAGACGGAACAAATCAAACACTTCATACCACACCACGCTATCACATGCGTCATGCAAGAGTCTAAGCCTAACGACGATGTCGTGTGTTGCATTTTGCTCATTTACAACCCTCTGACAAAATGTCCGGTGCATGTTCATGCTTATCGGTGTGATTCTGTGGAAACTGCCTGCACTTTGCGTTCTCAGCTGCAGATTTTGATCGATAGACCAGAAAATCAGAAAAAATTTCGTGAAATTGAAAACAGATTGGCGGCGAAGGGCCTTTTACCATCCAGAGGAGTCAGTTCTGATGGCAGATCTACGAGAACTGATGGTTCTGATAGAACAGAGGATTCTGGTGGTATGTATATTTCTCTGAAATTTTAAATAAAAAACAGCAAATCTTAATTTTTTTTTAATTTTGTAGATAGTTAATCGAAATCTAAAAAAAATAATATTAAAATTTCTTTAAAAAATATTAACTCTTTCCTAATTTTGAACATCCAAATAAATGAATGTCTAATATTGATTAAAATTTTATCATACTCGTTATAAGTTTATTGTTCGACATTATCCCCATAGCTCTTTTTCTTAATTATTTTCTTCACAAATTTATAAAGATTACTTAAAAATTTCAATTAATGTAAATTTATTTGTAATTAATATCTTTTTATTTATTCAATTTACTTAAGTCTAAACTATGTGGCTCGACAGACAGTTGGGCGGCCAAGGTCTAGAGTGCCCATATCTGTTTTCTTGAGCGAGGGCTCTGGGGTACAAAGCATATGTTCCGGTTAAGTGGTAAAACTAACGAGAAACCCCCAGTGTTTATTTCCCAATAATCCTTGGTATTCAGTTTTATCGACCCACTGAAGGGATGAAAGGCTAAGTCGACCTTGCCCAACCCTAGGATAGATCTTTGGACCTATGCTTTGGGAGTGCGAAAATTTATTCAATAGGCTTTCTTTTATCTGCTGTTCAACAGGATTTTGTTCAATTATGTGTCAAAAAAATGTTAAATTAAGAATTAATGTCTTAATTTTTAGATGTATATCAGCTATAGGGGAATATTTGAGCATACAATTCTTTTCTCAATTCATAAATATAAGCTGGAATATTATTCTTAGAATTTTTTTTTAATTACTAATTTTTGTAAACTAGTTGTTCATTAAGGCAGCACATATTATTTCTTTTTATAGTGTCATTCTTATCAAAGCAACAATTTATAAACGCCTTTTTTTAATTTCTTATATAGATATCTCAAATATTCAACTTCTTTTATTGATACAATGGCTTTTATATACACTAATAATGGTGGTAAAAAAAATTCCCTTCTTTTAACAATATTTTTAAAACATAAATAGTAGATATCCAGTTGAAACGAAAATTCTGAAATGTTTAGAGACAATTAAATATAAAAATTCATATCTCCCCCAGCACAAAGCGTCATCAATCCTTCAACTTCTTAAGCCATGTCTCATTGTTTTAATCTTTATCTACTTTAAGTTATGTGTTTTTACAGTTCAGTAGTTTCTTTCTGAAACTTCCTGATTGCATCGAACGTTTTCAGTCCCTCAGAAGTTCAGTTTCCGATCTGATCTAATTGGCATGTGTCAAGCGTTCTGCAGATGTGGGGGTGATAGTTAACAATGCCCACGTTTCACTCCTTGCACCTAGTGTTAAATTTAGAGCCTGGACCAACGCTACACTGCACCAACGTGCGCACGAGCGCTGCTTGAGAGCGTAACTGATTAGATAAGGCTCTGTCCACCGACAGGCCATTGTTCTAAATGCAGAACAGAATCAGCCCAGACGCTTCCTCGGGACGCTGATCATGAGTGACAAGAGCTGGAGGCCTTCACCACACGGAAAATATCCCTCGGATATCTATCCTTCCTGATTCAGTTTGCTTGAGAAAACGACTCTTTCGGAAGAAAATAGTTTGGAATCGGTTCAGAACACAGCAATATGTTCTCCGAGTACGATTCGTGTTCTGGGTGACTTATTTCCTCAGAAGTTTATTGATCTACTGTTGCTAATGATCTGATTCGATGTTAACTATCAATTGAAAGGGTTTTGCTTCTGTTGCTAGTGCACTGGATTTCTTATTTTTATATAGCAATAGGTTAATAGTTTCCTCGTCGTTAGAACATTTTAAAGAGTCATTCGTTCCCTAGTTACCATTCACACATTTGACAACCTGCGTTGATCTCGAAATAAGAAAAATACTTCCATACTCCGATTTGTAAAAGTTAATAAATACTGTACATGTTTTAAAGAACTATGCACGTCTGTTGGGATGAATATTTAGAGGATTTCTAAATTGCATTTTTCGCAACCAGCGAATAAAAGCCTTTATCAATAAAAAAAATCCTCCCAGAAGGTGAGTTGGAGTAGAAATAAAGAGACCCTTATCACAACTTAAAGTAGTTATGGTATCCATTATTCGAAACCAAACAAAAATTGATCTAACTCCTAATGATATACTTTAGAGTTTAAAATACAGATTGGTTCGACCCATTTTGGATTTACGGTAAATAATTCTTATTTTTCAACAGTCATCCCTTAGGAAATTACGACACTTTTTTCTTTGCGACATGTAAATGCCTTTCAGTACCATCAAAAAGCATTTATAATTGTTCTAAGTTTTTAATAAGCATCCTGCTAACAATTTAAAAAGTACTGATAAATTCCTTCCAACAATTCCTAGTGTTAAGTTATACATTAAGCAGTTCCAAAATCTATTTACATGAACCAAAATTACGATAAAAAAATTAATTATGCTAATATGTTTTAGTATATAAACAATATTTTAATGAAAATAATTTGTATGTAAATAATATTCGATAGGAAATTTATTCAACATGAGTCATGTGTAGATTTTTTGTGTTTTCATTTATAGTAGTTGTTGTAAACATTTATCATCTCATCTGATAGTTTATCATAGATGGATTTATTATTTAAAATTTGATATGATATCAGAAATTTAAATTGGCTCTCAAGGCTCAGAGGTTTAACATTTGAGATGCTTTTTTTAAAAAATTGTTTGAGATCGAGTGAAAGATCCAAATAGTTTTATGCTTTAATTTCATTTTTAAATAACTTGCTCGTTTAAAAAAAAACTATAAGAAAATATCAATTGTTATTTGCTACTATATACCCTCTATAACAGTTCTTTATTTGCAAATACTGACTTTGAGAAAAAGTAATATATTAGATTTTATTTACCATAAGTAAATAAAATCTAATATATTTACTAGGAAAACTAAAATTCGCAAAGAATAATTGTAATTTATAAAATAATGATTAAATTAAAAATATAGAATGAAATTAAAATTTAAAATCTTGTATATTTTATTTGAATTCTCCCATAAAGATTTGTGTATTAACAATTATATATTTAAGTAGCAGAATAATTAATACTTTTATATTTCTTTTTATATTTAAAATATCTCAAATTTTATAAGTTTTTTTATTTTTTAAATGTAAACAGAATTCCTTTGTTTAAAATATGTTAAAAAATTTTAAGTAAAACCCTAAAATAAGATTAATTGAAATTTTAATTTTAGTTAATAAATTCTGTTTAAACTCTCTTGAACAAAATTGTAACTTTTTGTGGATACTAGATCATTTAAAATATAATATTTTCAACATAAAATTTAATTACTATAAAGGTATTATTATTAAAAATTATCGAGAAAATTTATATTTATGGAATGGAAGTAATAAATATTTAGATTATGCATCGTAAAAGGTATAATTGTCATAATGTTATACCGAATAATTAAAATAATATCTCAAGTAATCAAGATCGTAATTCAAAGTTATCTATGGTAAAAATTAATAGTTAAACTCTTACAGTTGATAAGTAATTAATATTTTATTTTGGTTTTACATATCTTCTGAAATATTCTCTATTCTAAATTCATTTAATCATTATTGCAATTATGACAACAATTCTAAATAAATACGCCAGAATCTGATATCTTGGAGATAATTTAAAAAAAATAAATGAAATAAATAATCATTGTGATCAATGTAGAAAAGAAAGTAATGAAATCGATAATTGGTTATATGTTAAATGTAGTAATTAATAAAATTAAGTATTGAGAAAAGCAGAGAATAACAAATCAGAGTTCGCATAACAAATCACTTTTCACTTTCTTCGAGAAAATAGTTGCGCCAATGTACAAGTACTAGACTGTGCAAGAACTTGAAGCAACAATTTTTTGAATTTTTATGGAATATTTTGATAGTTTAAGATATTTAAGGTACTTTAATGAACTGTAAACTTTTTGGACTAGCGTTTTTAGTACTGCATATATCAGAAATTAAGCCAATGATCCTTCTAGAATTAAGCAAATGATTTCAATTTTTTTCGAAATGATTTGCTTTCGAAATCACCACTTCGCTTTGCTCCAATGCACAAGTCCCTCGACATGTCATTTAGAAAGAGTGACATAAAACTCTTTCCACTTCCCTTCCCATTCATGTGTCAAAGCGCATGTCCTTCGTGACACCTTTGCAGCATTACCACCTGGAGGCGAGGAAGCTCTGACCCATTACCCGGCAGAAAGTAGCCATTACCATTCAAATAAATTCAGTCCAGCACATTTACTGTAATGACCATTACCTAGATACGAGCTTCCGTTCCGAAATCCACTTTCGGATTAGCATATTTATGTTTGCGCCACTAAATTTGCTCCAGAAATCAATTTTGGGAAGTAAATAATTCTCACACATATCCAACGAATTGGCATGCATATACCGAGTTGTTTGGTGGTATTTTATGGGAATTTCTTCGTGCTGAAAAAAAAAGAAAGAAAATAAAATAAAAAAGAATACTTAGGGTTGGGCGTAAACTTGTTCTCTCACCTATGGCCTTTGCAGTTTGTAATGTTCGATTTGCTTACCCAGAATTCTTTTTCTTTATACTTCCACTTGGAAAGACGAATTTTCTCACAAAAACAAAGAAAACATGTTTAATTTATTTAAAAATGCTTAAAACTAAAGAATTTTTTAATGAGTAATTTTTTAATATGTACTTCATATAAGAAATTAAACGTTGAATTCCATCATCCTAAATACTAATCTATAACTTTATAATTTATAATCAAGCTTATAATGTTGAAATTAAAAATATAAAATGGCATAATAATATTAAGGATTAAAAATCTTGATATTAAATTTAATCTTCTAACATTTTGCTTTCCTAACATTCCATAGAAAACTTTGGAGAAACTTAAATTGTATAATTCTTTTCCTTAAACTCAAATAATTTGTTTCTTATATTTCATATCCTTATAAAAAGTTAAAGATTTTTAAGCCTGATTAATCATACTTATATTTTTATTTATATCTATAAATATAGATAAGGTTAAATTTAAAAGTGTCCTAACAATATTAATCGAAAAATAAACGAGATAATTAGCTTTCCTTTATTCAAAATATTTTTTCAATAAATTAAGAAACAAGTGTTATTAACACAGTTTAAAACAAAAATTACACTAATCTAAAAATGATGTTATTGTGTATGAAAGCTATTATATCTACCGTTATCAAATTATATCATTTGTTTCCATGAATATCTATAATAAAGAAAATTATCAGCATAAGTTTTAGGGAAGTACAATATCTTTGTTTTTATGTAATTAAGAAATAGCAAATTATAAATAGATAAATATATATTTCTTTAGAGTCCATTGAATAAACTTATCTTAATTAATTTTGATATGTTAAAAATTATATCAATTTTAACTTCCTTATACGTTTTGAATTTGTATTATTTTCAGTATCTCTTTAATCATATATGTGTACGTGCATAATTACAAAATGAAGAATAACATCAATTTTCAGATATTTGCAATCATAAAAAATTATCATTTAATTTATTCAGGCTAATTTATAAGCCGAATTTCGGTGAAAATGTGTTTTAGATCCCCTGCTTGGCGCGTTTTCAAAAACGCCAATGCCATGGCGAAAATTCTACCGCTATTTCAAAGTGAAACTTAATTAGCGACCAATGGAAAGGCTTAAACAAAAGAGTAATTAATGAGCATGCGCGAAAAAGCGCTTCAAATTCGGGAGTTGGCGAAGAAGGGGACCTAAACCGCAATTTAACCGAGAATTTCTATTAGCGCCCAGCAAGTGACAAAATAAGATGCATTAAGATTGATGGATTGATTAAAATCAGATTGACCTGAAATTTATGCATAAAAAATTCTTCCAAATGGAGTCGTCACTCATTTTTTTTTTTTTTTTTTTTTTCCATTTTTGGTGGAAGATTATGTATGCAGATGCTTGTTACAGACTCGCTCCGTTTCGCTTCAGGAAATGTAATGTTTTCCTTTC